>PVKV010042770.1:0-10502 GCA_004027835.1 Alouatta palliata | reverse complement strand
CATTTCTTCCTGGTTTAATCTAGGAGGGTTGTATATTTCCAGAAATTTATCTGTCTCCTCTAGGTTTTCTAGTTTGTGTGTGTAAATGTATTCATAGTGGCCTTGAATAATCTTTTCTATGTCTGTGGTATTGATTGTAATATTTTCTGTTTCATTTCTAATTGAGCTTATTTATCTCTCTCTTCTTTTCCTGGTTAGTCTCTCTAATGGTGGATCGGTTTTGTTTATCTTTTCAAAGAACCAGCTTTTTGTTTCATTTATCTTTTGTAATTTTTCGTTTGTTTCAATTTCATTTAGTTCTGCTCTGATCGCTGTTATTTCTTTTCTTCTGCTAGGTTTGGGAATTGTTTGTTCTTGTTTCTCTGGTTCCTTGAGGTGTGACCTGAGATTGTCTGTTTGTGTTCTTTCAGCTTTTTTGATGTAGGCATTTGATGCTGTGGACTTTCCTCTTAGCACTGCTTTTGCTGTATCCCAGAAGTTTGATATGTTGTGTCATTATTATCATTTAGTTCAAATAATTTTTTAATTTCCATCTTGATTTCATTGTTGACCCAGCATCGAGGCCATTTGCATTCAACATTAGTATTGAGATGTGAAGTACTATTCTATTCATCATGGTATGTGTTGCCTGAATATCTTTTTTTTAAAAATGTGTTATTGTTTTATAGGCCCTGTTAGATTTATGCTTTCAGGAGGTTCTATTTTGGTGTATTTCAAGGTTTTGTTTCAAGATTACTGCTTCTTAGCAGTTTCTGTAGTGCTGGCTTGGTAGTAGCGAATTCTCTCAGCATTTTTTTTTTTTTTTTTTTTTTTGGTCTGAAAAAGACTTTCTTTCTTTCATTTATAAAGCTTAGTTTCACTGGATACAGAATTCTTGACTAATAATTGTTTTGTTTAAGGAGGCTAAAAATAAAACCCCAATCCCTTCTGGCTAGTAGAGTTTCTGCTGAGAAATCTGCTGTTAAACTGATAGGTTTTCCTTTATGGGTTACCTGATGCCTTTGCCAAACAGCTCTGAAGATTCTTTCCTTCACTCTGACTTTAGATAACCTGATGACTATACACCTAGGCAGTAATCTTTTTGCAATGAATTTCCCAGGTGTTCTTTGAGCCTCTTGTGTTTGGATGTAAAGTCAGGGAAGATTTCCTCAATTATTCACTCAAATATGTTTTCTAAGCTTTTAGATATCTCTTCTTCCTCAGGAACACCAATTATTTTTAGGTTTGATTGTTTAACATAATCGTACGTATACTTCTTGAAGTCTTTCTTCATTTTTTTAAAAATCTTTTTTTCTTTGTCTTTGTTGGGTTAATTCAAAAGCCTTGTCTTTGAGTTCTGAAGTTCTTCCTTCTACTTGTTTGACTATATTGTTGAAACTTTCCAGTGCATTTTGGATTTCCCTAAGTGTGTCTTTCATTTCCAGAAGTTGTGATTGTTTTTTTATTTAGGCTATTTTTCTGGAGAATTTTTTTGTCCACATCCTGTACTTTCTTACAAAATTTCTTTAAGTTGGTTTCTACTTTTCTCTGTTGCCTCTTTGAGTAGCTTAATAATCAAGCTCTGATTTTTTTTTTCTGGCAATTCAGAGATTTCTTCTTGGTTTGGATCTATTGCTTGTGAGCTAGTGTGATCTTTTGGGGGTGGTAAATAACCCTGTTTTGTCGTATTACTAGAATTGTTTTTCTGGTTCCTTCTCCTTCGGGTAGACTATGTCAGAGGAAAGATTGGGGCTCAAGGGCTGCTGTTCAGATTCTTTTGTCCCACTTTGGTGTGCTGCTTTTCCCCTTTCTCTAGGGATGGGGCTTCCTGAGAGCCAGACTACAGTGATTGTTATTGCTCTTCTGGGCCTAGCTACCCATCAGAGCTACTGGGCTCCTGGATGGTACTGGGGAGAGTCTACAAAGAGTCCTGTGATGTGATTTATCTTCAGGTCTCACAGCCATGGATACGAGCACCTGCTCCAGTGAAAACAGCTTTACAGAGTCAGTCCTTGGTTGTGATTTTCTTAAGTGTACTGGTTTTCTCGAATGCTGTTAAACTGTCAACCAACTTTTCAAAGAGATTTCTTAAATAAGAAAAAAGCATTTTATATTCTACCCATGAGTTTATCATCTAGTACTCTTTATTCTGTTACATAGATCTACATTTCTGTATGGCATTATTTTCCTTTTGCCTATAAGACTCCCTCTAATATTTCTTGTAGAGCAGATCTGCTGCAAAAGAATTCTTTTTTTCTTTTCAATAATTTAAAGAAAATGTTTCACTGCCTTTTAGCTTCACTTTTTTTTTTTTTTAGAAGGAATTTTGCTCTTATTGCCCAGGCTGGAGTGCAATGGCACGATCTCAGCTCACCACAACTTCTGCCTCCTGGGTTCAAGCGATTCTCCTGCCTCAGCTTCCTGAGTAGCTGGGATTGCAGGCATGTGCCACCACTCTCGGCTAATTTTGTATTTTTAGTAGAGATAGGGTTTGTCCATGTTGGTCAGGCTGGTCTTAAACTCCTGACCTCAGGTGATTCTCCTGCCTTGGCCTTTTAAAGTGCTGTGATTACAGGTGTGAGCCACTGCGCCTGGCCTAGCTCCATTGTTTTTTAAAAGAAATCTGCTGTCATTTCTGTCTTTGGCGATCTGTATGCTATGTGTCTTTTTTTCATTGGCTACTTCTAAGGTTTTCTCTTTCCCAATAGTTTTAATCAGTTTGATTCAAATGTGCCTTAATGTGGTTTTCTTTATGTTTCTTGTGTTTTCAGTTTGTTGAGTGTCTTGGATTTATGGATTTATGCTTTTTATTAAGTTTGTTTCTTTTCTCAAATATTTTTTCTGTCCACCCTCACCCCCAACCTTGCACCCTTCTGGGCCATCTCCAGTTGCGTGTATATTAAGTTTCTTGAATTTGTTGTTATTGTTAATTTTGTTTGGTCTTCTCTCTTACTTTGTTTTAGATAGTTTCCATTATTGTCTTCAAGTTTGCCGACCTTTTACTCTACAGTGTCTAGTCTGCTTTTATATGGTGTATGTTTCATATTAGATCTTGTATTCATCATTCCCATAGCTAAATATCTTTCTTTTTTATTATAATTTAAGCTCTGGGGTACAAGTGCAGATTGTGCAGGTTTGGTACAGACGTATACACATGGCATGGTGGTGGTTTGTTGCATCCATCGCCCCGTCATCTACTTTAGGTATTTTACCTAATGCTATACCTGCCCAACTCCCCTACCACCTGCTATTTGTCCCCTAGCCCCCCAGCTCCCAGGCCCTGGTGTGTGATGTCCCCCTCCTGTGTCCGTGTGTTCTCATTTTTCAGGACCCACTTATGAGTGAGAACATGCTCATAGTGGGTGCTGAAAAATGAGAACACATGGACACAGGGAGGGAGACATGGGTGTTTGGTATTCTGTTCTTGTGTCAGTTTGCTGAGAATGATGGTTTCCAGTTTATCCATGCTCCCTGCAAAGGACATGAACTCATCCTTTTTTATGGATACGTAGTATTTGATGGTGTATCTGTGCTACATTTTCTTTATCGAGTCTATCATTGATGGGCATTTGGGTTGATTTCAAGTCTTTGCTATTGTGAACAGTGCCACAATAAATATACATGTGCATGTGTCTTTATAGTAGAATGATTTATAATCCTTTGGGTACATACCCAGTAATGGGATTGCTGGGTCAAAATGGTGTTTCCATTTCTAGATCCCTGAGGAATTGCCAAGGATCTAGATCCTCTAGATACTTGAGGAATTGCCACACTGTTTTCCACAATGGTTGAATTAATTTACACTCACACCAACAGTGTAAAATTGTTCCTACACTCACACCAACAGTGTAAAATTGTTTCTATTTCTCCACATCCTCTCTAGCATCTGTTGTCTCCAGATTTTTTAATGATCGCCTTTCTAACTGGCATGAGGTGGTATCTCAATGTGGTTCCGATTTGCATTTCTCTAATGACCAGCGATAATGAGCTTTTTTTCATATGTTTGTTGGTTGCAGAAATGTCTTCTTTTGAAAGGTGTTTGTTAATGTCCTTTGCCTACTTTTGAATGGGTTTGTTTGTTTTCTCCTTGTAAATCTGTTTTAGTTCTTTGTAGATTCTCAATATTAGCCCTTTGTCAGATGGGTAGATTGCAATGATGTTTTTCCTATTCTATTGGTTGCCAGTTCACTCTAATGATTGTTTCTTTTGCTATGCAGAAGCTCTTAAGTTTAATTAGATCCCATTTGGCTCTTTTGGCTTTTATTGCCATTGGTTTTGGTGTTTTAGTCATGAAGTCCTTGCCCATGCCTATGTCTTGAATGGTATTGCCTAGGCTTTCTTCTAGAGTTTTTTTGGTGTTAAGCCTAATGTTTAAATCTTTAATCTATCTGGTGTTAATTTTTGTATAAGGTGTAAGGAAGGGATCCAGTTTCAGCTTTTTGCATATGGCTAGTGAGTTTTCCCATCATTATTTATTAAACAGGGAATCCTTTCCCCATTGCTTGTTTTTGTCAGGTTTATCAAAGATCACATGGTTGTAGTTCTGTGGTGTTCTTTCTAAGGCCTCTGTTCTGTTCCATTGGTCTATATCTCTGTTTTGGTACCAGTACCGTGCTATTTTGATTACAGTAGCCTTGTAATATAGTTTGAAGTCAGGTAACATGATGCCTCCAGCTTTTTTTTTTGTTTTTTGTTTTTTTCCTTAGGATTGTGTTACCTATACAGGCTCTTTTTTGGTTCCATATGAAGTTTTAGGTGGTTTGTTTCCAATTCTGTGAAGAAGAAAATTGGTAGCTTGATGGCAATAGCATTAAATGCATAAATTACTTTGGGCAGTATGGCTATTTTCATCACATTGATTCTCCCTAACTATGAGCATGGAATGTTTTTCCATCTGTTTGTGTTCTCTCTGATTTCCTTGAGCAGTGGTTTGTAGTCCTCCTTGAAGAGGTCCTTCATATCCCTTGTTAGTTGTATATCTAGGTATTTTATTCTTTTTGTAGCAGTTGTGAATGGGTGTTCACTCATGATTTGGCTCTCCATTTGCCTATTATTGGTGTATAGAAATGCCTGTGATTTTTATACATTGATTTTGTATCCTGAGACTTTGCTGAAGTTGCTTATCAGCTTAAAGATATTTTGGGCTGAGACGATGGGGTTTTCTAAATATACAGTCATGTCATCTGCAAACAGGGACAATTTGACATCCTCTCTTTCTATTCAAATATGCTTTATTTCTTTCTCTTGCCTGATGGCTCTAGCCAGAACTTCCAATTCTATGTTGAATAGGAGTGGTGAGAGAGAGCATCCTTGTCCTGTGCCAGTTTTCAAAGGAAATGCTCCCAGTTTTTGTCCAGTCAGTATTATATTGGCTATGGTTTTGTCATAAATAGCTCTTATTTTGAGATACGATTCATTGATAACTAATTTATTGAGAGTTTTTAGTATAAAAAGCTGTTGAATTTTGTCGATGGCCTTCTCTGCATCTATTGAGATAATCATGTGGTTTTTGCCTTTGGTTCTGTTTATGTTATGGATTATGTTTATAGATTTGTGGATGTTGAACCAGCCTTGCATCCCCAGGATGAAGCTGATTTCATCGTGATGGATAAGCTTTTCGATGTGCTGTTGGATTCGGCCTGCACGTATTTTATTGAAGATTTTTGTATCAGTGTTCTTCATGGATATTGGCCTGACATTTTCTTTTATTGTTGCATCTCTGCCAGGTTTTGGTATCAGGATAATGTTGGTCTCATGAGTTAGAGAGGATTCCCTCTTTTTGTATGGTTTGAAATAGTTTCAGAAGGAATGATACCAGCTACTCTTTGAACCTCTGGTAGAATTCAGCTATGAACCCATCTGGTCCTAGACTTTTTTTGGTTGGTAGGCTATTAATTTCTGCTTCAACTTCAGCCCTTGTTATTGGTATATTCAACAATTCAACATTTTTCTGGTTTAGTCTTGGGAGAGTGTAAATGTCCAGGAATTTATCAATATCTTCAGGATTTACTGGTTTGTTTGCATAGAGGTGTTTGTAGTAATCTCTGATGGTAGTTTGTATTTCTGTGGGATTGGTGGTAATATCCCCTTTATCATTTTTTATTGCATCTATTTGAGTATTCTCTCTTTTCATTTTTATTAATTAGGCGAGCAGTCTATCTATTTTGTTGATCTTTTTGAAAAACCAGCTCCTGGATTTATTGATTGTTTGAAGGTTTTTTGCTGTCTTTCTCCTTCAGTCCTGCTCTGATCATGGTTATTTTTTGTCTTCTGCTAACTTTTGAGTTTTTTTTTTTATCTTGCTCCTTTAGCTCCTCCAACTTTGATGATAGGGTGTTGATTTTAGATCTTTCCTTGCTTCTCATGTTGGCATTTATTGCTATAAATTTTTCTCTAGACACTGCTTTAAATGTGTCCCAGAGATTCTGGTATGGTGTGTCTTCATCCTCATTGGTTTTGAAGAACATCTTTATTTCTGCCTTCATTTCATTGTTTATCCAGTTGTTACTCAGGATCAGGTTGTTTAATTTCCATGTAGTTGTGCAGTTTTGAGTGAATTTCTTAATCCTGAGTTCTAATTTGATTGCACTGTGGTCTGAGAGACTGCTTTTTATGATTTCTGTTATTTTGCATTTGCTGAGGAGTGTTTTACTTCTGATTATGTGGTCAATTTTAGGTAAATGCAATGGGGTGCTGAGAAGAATGTATATTCTGTGGATTTGGGGTGGAGAGTTCTGTGGATGTCTATTAGGTCCACTTGGTCCAGATCTGAGTTCAAGTCCTGGATAGCCTTGTTAAGTTTTCTGTCTCATTGATCTGTCTAGTATTGACAGTGGGGTGTTAAAGTCTCCCACTATTATTTTTTGGGAGTTTAAGCCTCTTTGTAGGTCATTAAGAACTTGCTTCATATATCTGGGTGCTCCTGTATTGAGTGCATATATATTTAGGATAGTTAGCTCTTCTTGTTGCATCAATCTTTTTAACATTATGTAATGCCCTTCTTTGTCTCTTTTGATATTTGTTGGTTTAAAGTCTGTTTTATCACTGGCTAGGATTGCAACCCCTGCTTTTTTTTTTCCTCTCTCTTCATTTCCTTGATAAATCTTCCTCCCTCCCTTTATATTGAGCCTAAGTGTGACTTTGCACATGAGATGTATTTCCTGAATACAGCACTCCGATGGGCCTGACTTTTTATCCAATTTGCCAGTCTGTGTCTTTTGATTGGGGCATTTAGCCCATTTACATTTAAAGTTAATATTGTTATTTATGAATTTGATCCTGCTATTTTGATGCTAGCTGGTTGTTTTTCCCCTTAGTTGGTACAGATCTTCATAGTGTCGATGGTATTTTCAGTTTTATATGTTTTTGCAGTGGCTGGTACTGGTTGTTCCTTTCCATGTTTAGTGCTTCTTTCAGGAGTTCTTGTAGGGCAGGCCTCATGGTGATAAAATCTCTCAGGAGTTGCTTGTCCGTAAAGGATTTTATTTCTCCTTCGCTCATGAAGCTCAGTTTGGCTGGATATGAAATTCTAGGTTGAAAGTTCTTTTCTGGAAAGCGATCCAAGATGGCCAATTAGGAGCAGCTCAGGATTGCAGCTCCCAGTGAAAGCGCGGAGGGTGAGTGGACGCCGCATTTCCAGATGAATTTTTTTATTGCCCACAGACCAGGAGATACCCAGGTGGAGGAGCCCCACGGGTTGCCAGTGCAGCTGGTTTGGCCAGCACAGCTGTTTTGGCTGGCGCAGCTGTTTTCGCCAGTGCAGCTGTTTTGCCGGTGCCCCAACACAGTGGTTCTCCATACAAAATACACAGGTCCGGGTGCCATTTTAGCTGGCGATTGGAGCTCCGGGAAGGCAGAGTCACCCATTAGTCTGATTAAAAAGGGGACTGAAACAGGGAGCCAGGCCAGGAGACTCATGGGTAAAAAAAGCATCACGAATCCCAGTGCTGCTATTTCAGCTGGCACAGTGAATCACCACATGGGAAATCAAACACATCCCAGTGCCTTTTCAACAGGCAACTGGAACACCTGGGAGACAGTCGACCATCCAACTAAAAAATAAAGTCTCTGAGGCAGGGAGCCAGGAGATCAGGCTCAGCTGGTCCCACCCTCACAAAAACCAGCAATCAGAAACACTCTGGATTGAGAGTTTTACAGCAAGAACGGCTGAACTCGGGATAGTCTGTCTGTGGGGGAAGGGCATCCGCCATTACCGAGTCAGTCCACCACTACGAAGGGAGTTGGCCATTGCTGAGGCAGCCTGCCATTGCCAAGGCAGCTGGCCATTACAGAGAGAGTCCGCCATTATAGAGGTGGGTTGCCATTGCTGAGGCAGTTCTAACTACACCCGTATGAACAGGACTGCAGGGAAGTTCACACGGCAGCTGGGCAGAGCCCACAGCAGCTCAGCAAAGCCTCCGCAGGCAGACAGTGACTAGGTTGCCTCCTCGCTAGGCAGGGAAGCCCCGAAAAAAAGGCAGCAGCACAACAGAAACTCATAAATAAAGTCCTAACTCCCCAGGACAGAGCACCTGGGGAAAAAAAGGGGTTCATGAGTTCTGCTGCAGGAGACTTAAACATACCTGCCCAGCAGCTCTGAATGAACAATGGAGCTCACAGCTCAGCACTTGAGCTCCTGTAAAGGACAGACTTGTCTCCTCAAGCAGCTCCCTGACCCCCATATATCCAAAGAGTCACCTCATAAAGGAGAGCTCAGACTGACATTTGGAAGGTATCCTTCTGGGGCAAAGACAGCAGAAGAAGAAACTGGCAGCAACCCTTACTGTTCTGCAGCCACTGCAGGTGATCCTAAGGCAAGCAGGGCCTGGAGTGGACCTCAGCAGTCCCACAGCAGAGGGGCCAGACTGTTAGAAGGAAAACTAAGAAACAGAAAGAAATAACTTCATCATCAACAAACTGGATGTCCACTCAGAGACCCAATCTGAAAATCAACAACTACAAAGACAACAAGTGGATAAATCCACAAAGATGGGAAGAAACCAGCACAAAAAGGATGAAAAAACCTGAAACCAGAATGCCTCTCCTCCTACAAGGGATCACAACTCTTCACCAGCAAAGGGAACAAGGCTGGATGGAGAATGAGTGTGATGAGTTGACAGAATCAGGCTTCAGAAGGTGGGTAATAAGAAATTTCTGTGAGCTAAAAGAAAATGTTCTAACCCGGCCTGGCACGGTGGCTCATGCCTGTAATCCCAGCACTTTGGGAGGCCGAAGCGGGCGGATCATGAGGTCAAGAGATCGAGACCATCCTGGTCAACATGGTGAAACCCCGTCTCTACTAAAAATACAAAAAAAATTAGCTGGGCGTGGTGGCATACAGGCACACCTGTAGTCCCAGCTACTTGGAAGGCTGAGGCAGGAGAATTGCTTGAACCCAGGCAGCAGAGGTTACAGTGAACCGAGGTTGCACCACTGCACTCCAACCTGGCGCCTGGTGATGGAGTGAGACTCTGTCTCAAAAAAAAAAAAAAAAAAAAAAATGTTCTAACACAAATGCAAAGAAACTAAGAACCTTGAAAAAAGATTTGACAAAATGCTAATGAGAATACACAACTTAGAGAGGAATATAAGTGAATTGATGGAGCTGAAAACCACAACATGAGAACTTCGTGTAGCATACACAAGTTTCAACAGCTGAATGAACCAAGCAGAAGAAAGGATATAGAGGTCAAAGATCAACTCAAGGAAATAAAATGAGAAGGCAAGAGTAGAGAAAAAAGGATAAAAAGAAATGAACAAAGTCTCCAAGAAATAGGGGATTATGTGAAAAGACGTAATCTACATTTGATAGGTGTACATGAATGTGACAGAGAATGAATCCAAGCTGGAAAATACTCTTCAGGATATTATCCAGGAAAACTTCTGCAACCTAGCAAGGCAGGCCTATGTTCAAGTCCGGGAAATACAGAGAACACCACAAAGCTATTCCTCAAGAAGAGCAACCCCAAGGCACGTAATCGTCAGATTCACCAGGGTTGAAATCAAGGAGAAAATGCTAAGGGCAGAAAGAGAGAAAGGTCAGGTCACCCACAAAGGGAAGCCCATCAGACTCACAGCATATCTCTTGGCAGAAAACCTACAAGCCAGAAGAGAGTGGGGGCCAATATTCAACATGCTTAAAGAAAAGAACTTTCAACCCAGAATTTCATATCTAGCCAAACTAAGCTTCATAAGTGAAGGAAAAATAAAATCCTTTGTGAACAAGCAAGTACTCAGAGATTTCATCACCACCAGGCCTGCTTTACAAGAGCTCCTGAAAGAGGCACTAAACATAGGAAGAAACAACCAGTACCAGCCACTCCAAAAACATACCAAATGGTAAAGAGCATCAACACAATGAAGAAACTGCATCAACTAACTGGCAAAACAGCCAGCTGGCATCAAAATGGCAGGATCAAATTCACACATAACAGTATTAACCCTACATGTAAATGGGCTAAATGCCCCAATCAAAAGACACAGACTGGCAAATTGGATAAAAAGCCAAAACCCCTCAGTGTGCT
>PVKV010042769.1:0-10508 GCA_004027835.1 Alouatta palliata | reverse complement strand
TGCTTGTTCGTAAAAAATTTTATTTTTCCTTCACTTATGAAGCTTAGTTTGGCTGGATATGAAATTCTGGGTTGAAAGTTCTTTTCTTTAAGGATGTTGAATATTGGCCCCCACTCTCTTCTGGCTTGTAGGGTTTCTGCTGAGAGATCTGCTGTGAGTCTGATAGGCTTCCCCTTGTGGGTAACCTGACCTTTCTCTCCGGCTGCCCTTAATATTTTCTCGTTCATTTCAACCCTGGTGAATCTAATGATTATGTGCCTTGGGGTTGCTCTTTTTGAGGAATATCTTTGTGGTGTTCTCTATTACCTGGAGTTGAGTATTGTCCTGCCTTGCTAGGTTGGGAAAGTTTTCCTGGATAATATCCTGAAGAATATTTTCCAGCTTGGATTGATTCTCTTCGTCACATTCAGGTACACCTATCAAACGTAGATTAGGTCTTTTCACATAGTCCCATATTTCTTGGAGAGTTTGCTCATTCCTTTTTACCTTTTTCTCTAATCTTGTCTTCTCGTTTTGTTAAGTTGGTCTTCGACCTCTGAAATCCTTTCTTCTGCTTGATCAATTCGACTGTTAAAACTTGTGCATACTTCGCGAAGTTCTCGTATTGTGTTTTTCAGCTCCATTAATTCACTTATATTCTTCTCTAAGTTGTCCATTCTCGTTAACATTTCGTCAAACCTTTTTTCAAGGTTCTTAGATTCCTTGCATTGGGCTAGAATATGTTCTTTTAGCTCACAGAAGTTTCTCATTATCCACCGTCTGAAGCCTAATTCTGTTGATTCCTCACATTCATTCTCAATCAGGCCTTGTTCAATTGGTGATGAGGAACTGCAATCCTCTGCAGGAGGAAAGGCATTTTGATTTCAGGTGTTTTCCGCCTTTTTGCGCTGGTTTCTTCCCATCTTTGTGGATTTATACACCTGTCGTCTGTGTAATTGCTGACTTTCAGATTAGGTCTCTGAGTGGACGTCCAGCTTGTTGGTGGTAAAGTTTTTTTCTGTTTCTTAGTTTTCCTTCGGTGGACTCCCCCTCCCCCACAGAGCTGGACCTTCCCGGGTTCATCTGTACTTGCTGTGAAACTCTCAATCCTCAGCAGTTCCAATTGCTGTTTTTTTTTTTTTTTTTTTTTTTTTTTTTTTTGTGGCGGGGGTGGGGAACCAGCCTTCCCCTGCAGCGACCCACTACGCTGGCTGAAACAGCGGCGTTAAGATTCGTGGCGCTTTTCTGCCCGGGAATCCCCCAGTCTGGTTCCCCATTTCAGTCCGCTTTTCAATTAGCTGAATGGGAGACTGTCTTCCCGGAGCTCCACATGCCAACTAAAAGGGCACTCAGTCCCGTATACTCCAGACTGAGAACCGCTGCGCTGAGGCGCCTGCAAAATGGCCGCGCCGGTCAAAAGAGTCCAACTGGCGGCCCGTGGGGCTCCTCCGCCGGGAATCTCTTGGTCTGTGGGCAATAAAAATTTGTCTGAAAGTGTGGCGTCCACTCACTCTCTGCGCTTTCAGTGGGAGCTACAATCCTGAGCTGCTGCTAAACGGCCATCTTGGATCTCTCTCCCATATTTTTAATTCTTAAGTTGATTATGCTTTGTATTTCTAGATGTCTAAAGTCAACAATAAAAAGCTAAAAGATTAAGTTGATTAATATTTCAGCATTTTAACTTACTTAGAAATGACACAGACATTTTATGATTATCTATTACTCAGTTTAACATAACATGACTTCAAGATACACAGTTACCCTCCCCTAATGTTTTTCCCAGTCATCCTGGGTCCCAAGTACCCATGTGGCACCCAGAATGGCTATAAAGGGCTATAAAGTACAACACTTCCAGGCATGGCCAGGAAACAGCTAGGCCAGGGAGGACATATTATGTTTGGCCCTGCTCTGCCCCTGGTGGTCTGGCTGCTATGGACATACATACGTCTACAGGTCTCACCATGGCCACCTGTCCAGGCCCCAAAATCTTTTTTTTTTTTTTTAATGAGAGAGTGTCTTGCTCTGTTGCCAGGCTGGAATGCAGTGTTGCCATCTCAGCTCACTGTCTCCCAGGTTCAAGTGAATCTTGTGCCTCAGTCTTCTGAGTAGCTGGGACTACAGGCATGCACCACCATGCCCAGCTAATTTTTGGATTTTTAGTAGAGGGGGGGATTTCGCCATGCTGGCCAGGTTGGTCTCGAACTCCTGACCTCAAGCAATCCACCTACCTTGGCCTCCCAAAGTGCTGGGATTACAGGTGTGAACTACTGCTCCTGGCCTGAATCACTCTCTTATGTGTCTCAGACTGCCTTTAACCATCAGGTACCAGTAGGGTTCTCAAGGGATTAGGGTTACCAGTGCCTTATTTATGCCTTTCTGGATGAGCAAGAGTCCCTAAAATGTTCTTTTAGTGAGGAATGCCGTTTAAGTCTGCTTTGTGTCCTGGGCAACTTTTTAAATTTTTTGTAGAGACAGGGTTTTGCCATGTTGTCAGGCTGGTCTCCTGGACTCAAGTGATGTGCCTTTCAAAGTGCTGGGATTATAGGCATGAGCCACTGTACCCAGTCCTGACATCTTTGCACAGTGTCTAGTCACCTAGACCACCTAAATTGGTCAGAGAAAGCCATGTTTCATCTCTTCAAGGCAAGATAATTCAACCTCATGCACTTTTCGGTTTGGAAATAACAAGAATTAGTCACAAATGAAAAGATAAGTCTGAATTACAAGCAATAGAAAGCAGTTGCAGTTTCAAAGGCATGCTATGTAGTTTTAGGGTATAAGAAGTAAAACCACTTGTATTAGTTTGTTCTCACATTGCTATAAATAAATACCTGAGACTAGGTAATTTATAGAGAAAAGAGGCTTACTTTGCTCATGGTTCTGCAGGCTGTACAGGAAGCAGGGCAGCATCTGCCTCTGAGGAGGCCTCAGGAGGCTTTTACTCATAGTGAAAGACAAAGCAGAAGCCAGCATCTTATATGGCAGGAGCTAGATCAAGAGAGAGACTGGGGAGGTGCTACACACTTTCAAACAATCAGTTCCTTCCCAGCACAGTAAAACAACAAAAATAAAACAAACAAACAAAATAAAACAAAACAAACAAAACAAAAAGTAAATAAAATAAAATTAAAAACATAACCAGCTCTTTTGAGAACTCATGAGTGGGGCATGATGCTAAGCCATTCATGAAAATCCATCCCCATAATCTAATCATCTCCCACCAGGCCCCACTTCCAACACTAGGAATTACAATTCCACATGAGATTTAGTGGAAACACAGCTCCAAATCATATCATTCCACCCCGGCTCCTCTAAATCTCATGTCCCTCTCAATTGCAAAATACAATTATGTCTTCCCAATAGTTCCTCAAAGTCTTAACTTAATCCAGCATCTGAAACAAGGGTAGTCCCTTCTGCCTGTGAACCTGCAAAATGAAAAACAAGTTAGGGCCTTGTGCGGTGGCTCCTGCCTGTAATCCCAGCACTTTGGGAGGTGGAGGCGGGTGGATCACCTGAGATCAGGAGTTCAAGACCAGCCTGGCCAACATGGCGAAACCCCATTTCTACTAAAAATACCAAAATTAGCCAGGCATGGCAGTGGGTCCTTGTAATCCCAGCTACTTGGGAGGCTGAGGCAGGAGAATCGATTGAACCTGGGAGGTGGAGGTTGCAGTGAGCCACGACAGTGCCATTGCACTCCACTCCAGCCTGGGTGACAGAGTAAGATTCTGTCTCAAAAAAAAAAAAAAAAAATTTAGTTTCTTCCAAGATACAATGGGGGTATAGGCAATGGGCAAATATTCCCATTCCAAAAGGGGGAAATTGTCCGAAAGAAAGGGGCCACAGCCAGGCATGGTGGCTCAAATTTGTAGTCCCAGCACTTTGGGAGGCCAAGTGGGGTGGATCACCTGAGGTCAGGAGTCCAAGATCAGCCTGGCCAACATGGTAAAACCCTGTCTCCACTAAAAATACAAAAAATTAGCAGGGCATGATGGTGGGCACCTGTAATCCCAGCTACTTGGGAGGCTAAGGCAGGAGAATTGCTTGAACCTCGGAGGCGGAGGTTGCAGTGAGCTGAGATTGCACCACTGCACTCCAGCCTGGGCAACAAGAAACTCTGTCTTAAAAAAAAAAAAAAAAAAAAAAGATTTAATGATGGAAGGGCATGGTGGCTCATGCCTGTAATCCAGCCTAGCACTTTGGGAGGCTGCTTGAATCCAGGAGTTTAAGATCAGCCTGGGCAACATGATGAAACTATGTCTCTATAAAATACCCTATGGTTTTGCAGCGTTGAGCCCCACAGCTGTTCTTATCGGCTGTTGTTGAATACCTATAGATTTTCAAGGTGTGGGCTGCAAGCTGCCAGTGGATCTACCATTTTAGGGTCTGGAGGATGGTAGCCTTCTTCTCACAACTCCAATAGGCAGTGCCTCAGTGGGGACCCTATAGTTCCTCTCCTCACTGCCCTAGTAGAAGTCCTTCATGAGGGTCCACCCTCATGAACATCCTGCCTGAACATCCAGGATTTTCCACGTACCACATGGAATCCTTTAAAATCTAGGTGGAGATTTCCAAGCCTCATTAACTCTTACACTCTGTGTGCCCACAAGTTTAATACCACATGGATGCCACCAAGGCTTACAGTTTGCACCCTCTAGAGCACCAGCCTGAGCTGTACCTGGGCCCCTCTGAGACACAGCTGGACCTGAAGTAGCTGGGATGCAGGGAGCAGTGTCCTGAGGCTGTGCAGGGTGGTGGGGCCCTCGTCCTGGCCCACACAATCATTCTTCCCTCTTAGGCCTCTGAGCCTGTGATGGGAGGGGCAGCTGCGAAGGTCTCTGGCCTTTTCTCCATTGTCCTGGATATCAGCACGTGACTCCTTTTCTCTCATGCAAATTTATTCAGCCTGCTTGAATTACTCCCCTGAAAATGGGCTTTTCTTTTCTACCACATGGCCAGGCAGCAAATTTTCCAAACTCTTACACTCTGCTTCTCTTTTAAATATAAGTTCCAGTTTTAGGTCATTTCTTTGCTCATTTCACGAGCATAGATTGTTAGAAGTAACCAGGTCCCATCTTGAACATTTTGCTGCTTACAAATTTCTTCTGCCAAATATCCTAAATCATCATTCTCAAGTTCAAAGTTCCACAGATCTCTAGGGCAGGGACATAATGCACCCAACATCTGTGCTATTGCAAAACAAAAGTGACCTTTGCTCCAGTTCCCAATAAGCTCCTCATCTCCATCCAAGAGCTCCTCAGCCTGGACTTCACTGTCCATTTTACTATCAGCATTTTGGTCATAAACATTCAAGTCTCTAGGAAGTTCCAAATTTTCCCTCATCTTCCTGTCTTCTGAGCTTTCTACAGTCTTCCAACCTCTGCCCATTACCAAGTTCCAAAGCTGCTTCCACATTTTCAGGTATCTTTACAGCAAAACCTCACTCTTTGGTACTAATTTTCTGGATTAGTTTGTTCTCGAATTCCTATAAAGAAATACCTGAAGGCCGGGCGCGGTGGCTCACGTCTGTAATCCCAGCACTTTGGGAGGCCGAGGCGGGTGGATCACGAGGTCAAGAGATCGAGACCATCCTGGTCAACATGGTGAAACCCCGTCTCTACTAAAAATACAAAAATTAGCTGGGCACGGTGGCATGTGCCTGTAGTCCCAGCTACTCGGGAAGCTGAGGCAGGAGAATTGCTTGAACCCAGGAGGCGGAGGTTGCGGTGAGCTGAGATCGCGCCATTGCACTCCATCCAGCCTGGGTAACAAGAGCGAAACTCCATCTCCAAAAAAAAAAAAAAAAAAAGAAATACCTGAGACTGAGTAATTTGTAACAATAAGAGGTTTAATTGGCACATGGTTCTGCAGGCTGTATAGGAAGCATAACAGTGTCTGCTTCTGAGGAGGCCTTGAAACTAGCTTTGGAAAATTATGACTGAGACAGTGAAAGAGATCTAACTTAATCTATTCCATCTTGCTTCTAACCTCCAAGCTGTCCTTGTTCATTCCTGGGTGTAGGCTGAACTAACTTTGGAGAAACTTGGTTTATAGTTTAAAACAAAGACGATAACAGCCCTTTCCCAGAGCAGACCTCCTTCTTGCTTTGGCACTAGATTGCCTTTGTAGGACTAGCATTAGCCACAAGATTAGAAATTATGGTTTAGGAGTAATGTAGCTGGAGGCTATAGGGTTCTGACCCTCCCTAAACTGCTCCTAAGATTAGTGCTTGAGATATTTTGCAGACCCTGCACTGGATGGATCAGCTGGCACCACTTAGATCTATAAACCGACTTTTCTGATCTTGTGGCCCCCACCCAGGAACCTGACTCAGCACAAGAAGACAGCTTTGACTTCCTACGGTTTCATCCCTGACCAGTCAGCCCTCCTGGATCACTGGCTTCCCTCTACCCCTCAAGCTGTCCTTGAAAACTCTGCTCCCGAATGCTCCAGGAAACTGATTTGAGTATAATAAAACTCTGATCTCCTGTATGGCCAGCCAGCTCTGTGTGAATTACTCTTCACTGCAATTCCCCTGTCTTGATAAATCAGTTCTGTCTAGGCAGCAGGCAAGGTGAACCCATTGGGCAGTTACAGCCTCAGAGAGCTTTTACTCATAGTGGAGGCAAAGCAGGAGCAGGCATCTTATATGGCAGGAGGAGGACCAAGAGAGAAAGGGAGGAAGTGCTATACACTTTTAAACAACCAGATGTCGTGAGAACGCACTCACTATAAAACACCAAGGAGGCATGGTGCTAAATCATTAATGAGAAACCACCTCCCGGATCCAGTCTCCTCCCACCAGGCCCCACCTCCAACACTGGGGATTACAATTTGACATGAAATTTGGTGGGGACACAGATCCAAACCATATCACCACAGGTGCCAGACTGACCACACTGTAACGGGAACCTTTTGCTGTGAGGCAGAGGTGGAGAATGCAGAAGTCCTTTACAAAGCTCCTGAGTGTGACCCAAACCTCTTCCCCTGAGGCAGATGTGGAGAAGGCACAGCCCTTTGCACAGTCCTTTGCCTGGCTATGACACAAACTTCTGCTTTAAAGCGGAAGCAGAGAAGGCAGTTTTCTGCAGAGGTCATTATTGAAATCTATCCAGAGACAGAGACTGCAGCCCTCACTCTTAAAGGTAGATAGGGTTTGAAAAATAGTACAAAATCTAAACCTCAACCAAAAAGAAAAGGGACATCTGGATTCAGGAGGACTCACTCTTCTGCACCCAGTGAAGCCTCTGGAGTTGAAGAAACACAACGGATTTATCCTGGTACCAAGTGCCAAGTCTGAGAGGGAATGCAGGATAGTTGGGGGTGTCACTTTGAATCCTGCTGACTTACACCAGACATATTGACCTACAAGAAAAAAACTGAGGCAAAACTGATATAAGTAGAGGGTTTATTTGGGCCAAGTTTGAAGACTTGGGAGCATCTATGCAGAGCCCTTGCCTGACTGTGACTCAAACCAGGTTGCAGTCCTCAAACTTGGCCCAAATAAACTCTCTCATATTAATTTTCCCTCACTTTTTTCTTTTAGGTCTACACACTTCTTCGTTTACACACATGGCTGAACTAGTACAGTTGTGAGAGATGGGAAAGTTCTTCTTCAAAGTTTATATCTTAGACTACATTATAAGGAGTTACAATCTCTTGCTTTATGGCCATTATCTGCTATTAGCATAAACATATGCCCAAGTATATATATTCTCTAAATCAGCTACATCTTAAATCAGCTACCTTGACTTACTCTGGCATGTCTGAACAGAACTGCACAAGCTCCAAATCCTGGTGTATGCCATTCCTTATTTGGATACCCTCCTGACCTTCTCCTGACTAGTTTGCTCTTCTTCCTTGTCTTCTTCCTCCTTATCTATTCAGAAAATTTTCATGTTTTTAGCCAGTCAGGTCAAGCATAGAATGTGAGGTCCCATTCCAGCCAATGGAAACTGGACACAGCAGTAGGGCGATTGTGTCAGGTTATGAAAGTTATGTCTTTGTCTCCTTTGTTCAGGTGTGCTCTTGTGGCAAGATTGCCAGCAAGTTGCACCCTTTCTGCAGAAAGTAAACTAGCCTTGCTGAGTGATCTACTGTCTCTGTGTGGATTCTTCCTGATGTTATTTACCCCCGTGTGCAGCCTCTGATGTTTCTGATTGGGCATGCACAGTCTTCCTCACAACCATGGATAACTGTAGTTTTAGTCAGGTGGTTTTTGACAGTCTCCTTATCTTCCCAGTGAGCTTCTAGAATCTCTTTCAGCCATCCAGGCTGGAGTGCAATAGTGCAATCTCGGCTCAATGCAACCACTGTCTCCCAAGTTCAAGCGATTCTCCCACTTCAGCCTCCCAAGTAGCTGGGATTACAGGCAACTACCACCATGCCCGACTAATTTTGTATTTTAGTAGAGATGGGGTTTCACCATGTTGGCCAGGCTGGTCTTGAACTCCTGACCTCAAGTGATCTGCCCCACTCGGCCTCCCAAAGTGCTGGGATTACAGGCGTGAGCCACCATGCCTGGCCTGGCTGGTTTACTTCTATCGGTATTACATCTGGACATTAACCTCCTAGAATAGCTAGCTGATTGTTGTTTTTGACAAGTCTCTGGGAGCATAATTACTCCACTATCTGATCCAATTAAAGTTGGGCCCCATTTTAGAAGCAGGGTTTAACCCTTCTTCAAGGCTTGCTTGAAGCCAAGGAAGGCCCTTTTTAATTGTCTCTTTTCCTGGTTCTGCCTGTCAGACTTTTAGCTGGTCCACAATTTTGCTTGTTGCTACTAGTATCATGAAGCCACGAGCTCTATCCTCGATACCAAATGTCCATTCTTTTGACAATGCCCCTGGGCATAAATTTCCCCATACTTTTCTCCAAATAAAATCTGTCCCCTTAGGGAAGGCTGCTGAAGTCAGTGTTCTTATGGTCTGTATTTTCCCCTAGACAGCACCTAGGAGCCTCTATACTAGAGCTAGGGGCAAGAGAGTGGCATGCCTGCTTGTCCTGAAGAAACCTGTTTATGAGCATGGTGCTGGGTGGAGACATTATCCCCCAGTATTTATTTATTTTTTGAGACTGTCACCAGGCTGGAGTACAGTGGTGTGATCTTGGCTCGCTGCAACCTCTGCCTCCCAGGTTCAAGCAATTCTCCTGCCTTAGCCTCTCGAGTAGCTGGGACTACAGGCGCATGACACCACACCCAGATAATTTTTGTATTTTTAGTAGAGACAAGAGTTTCACCATGTTGGCCAGGATCGTTTCAATCTCTTGACCTCGTGATCCACTCACCTTGGCCTCCCAAAGTGTTCGGATTACAGGCGTGTAATTATAGGCACCGCACCCTGCCTATCCCCCAGTGTTCTTGGCTTGCCCCTTCTGGTGAGGAGCCTTGGTTCTATGAGCAAAGTTGAGTTAGGGTAACAGGGGCCCTAGTATTCTTGGCCTATTGTTCCTGGATTAGAGCTCACACAGTATTAGTGTGGGATAGGTAGGGAAAGAGAGCCTTAGCCCCTTAGGCTTGGCCTGCTTAGAATGGAGATTCTGCAACAAGGAGCGAGGAGGTGAGGTGGGATGGGAGATGATAAATACCAGCATCCTGCCCTTCTCAGGAGGAAACTGTAGCCACTGACTGAGAGCAGAAGAAGGGGGAGAGGGAAACTTTTTGGCCTCCCTGCCTGAGTACAGCTTCCATTACACTGAGCTGGGGCAATGAAGAGTGTGTTATAGCTTAAATGCTAGACTCTGTTCTTAAAGAGATGATAAATTTTCTCAAATAAATGTTTCTATTTGCTGCATGCCCTTATAACAATTTCCAGTGGCTTTAAATTATTGTCTTCTAATAACATTTTTCACCAGTTAAATACTTATTTTGCTGGAAAGAGTCTGCTAAGCTCCTCATACTATCATTTTGGAAATGCCACCTCTGCCTGCAATTTATTTTTATTTATTTATTTTTTGAGATGGAGTTTCACTCATGGCCCAGGCTGGAGTGCAATGGCATGATCTCTGGTCACTACAACCTCCACTTCCCCGGTTCAAGTGATTCTCCTGACTCAGCCTCCGAAGTAGCTGGAATTACAGGCATGCACTACCATGCCTGGTTAATTTTGTATTTTTAGTAGAAATAGGGTTTTACCATGTTGCTCAGGCTGGGCTTGAACCCCTGCCCTGAGGTGATCCACCCACCTCAGCCTCCTGAAGTATTGGGACAGGTGTGAGCCACTGCACCCGGCTGCAATTTATTTTTGTATATTAGTCTATTATCCTGAAACTTTGCTTAACCTGTTAGGTCTAGTACTATTCTTGTTGATTTCTTTTCTTTTCTTTTTTCTTTTTTTTTTTTTTGAGACGGAGTTTCGCTCTTGTTACCCAGGCTGGAGTGCAAGGGCGCGATCTCGGCTCACCGCAACCTCCGCCTCCTGGGTTCAAGCAATTCTCCTGCCTCAGCCTCCCGAGTAGCTGGGACTACAGGCACGTGCCACCATGCCCAGCTAATTTTTGTATTTTTAGTAGAGACGGGGTTTCACCAT
>PVKV010042768.1:0-10493 GCA_004027835.1 Alouatta palliata | reverse complement strand
GCTGGGCTGGGCACCCCCCGTTACCCGAGCCTAGGGGACCGGGGTGCTGGGCTGGGCACCCCCCGTTACCCGAGCCTAGGGGATCGGGGTGCTGGGCTGGGCACCCCCCGTTACCCGAGCCTAGGGGATCGGGGTGCTGGGCTGGGCACCCCCCGTTACCCGAGCCTAGGGGATCGGGGTGCTGGGCTGGGCCTGAGACCTTCCAGAAGGCAGGGCAGGAGAGTCTTTTTAAGTCAAACACTTGTCTAATCACCTAAAAATTGGATTCTGGTGGCAAAATGACAGGCCATCCTGGTAATGTCCAGGGAGGTACAACCATGGGGCCCTGGCCACTCCATCTGTGCTGAGAGTGAAAAACTCCTTGCTCTACAGTAGATGGGCCCCCACCCCTGCACCCTGAGAATCTCAAGCAAGTTTCTGCAGAAGGGAGCAGTACACCAATGGGGCCAAATCGTGCCCAGCACACAGTGTCCTGGAGGAATCCTGGGAGGGAGGAAGGGAAGAAGGGCCTGGGGACCCTGTCCCGGGAAGGGGTCTCTCCTGATATTAACACTCCCCTGCCCCATACTCCCAGATGGGTGGGAAGGGCCACTCAGAGCTTGATTGAGACACAGGCTGGCAGTGCCTGCCAACGCCCACTCCTTGGCATCTTCCTTTTGGTTTCCTTGCCCAACCCTGGCAAGTGACTTGAGCTGGAGGCAGCCAACTGGCCCCAGAGAGCAGGCTGGTGCCTTGTGTCCCCAAAATGTGGCTCCCTGGAAAGCTATTTTCACACAAGTAGGCCCAGCCTCAGAAGCTCTCGAGGGCAGTACATTTTTCAGAAACTAAAATAACAGCTATTATCAGAGGCACCACTGTAGAGTGACTCACCCCTGCCCAAACCCAAGTTGTAGGGCTTGCGGCTCTGCCCTTCACCTCCCCTGGCAAGGACACCATCCCCCGGCCACGGCTCTCCCAAGACCATAGCCCTACAGAGCCTGGCCAAGGAAATAGAGACCCCCCCAGGGGCATCAGCCTACTTCCCCGGCAGATACAGCTGCCACAGAAAATCAGGACGCCTGGTTCAATGTGAATTTGAGGTGAACAACAGATGGGTTTCCAGTATACGTGTGTCCTATCACTGTACGAATAAAAAGTATTCACAGGTACGGTGGCTCATGCCTGTGATCCCAGCACTCCGGGAGGCCGAGGTGGGTGGATCACCTGAGGCAGGGAGTTCGAGACCAGCCTGACCAACATGGAGAAAACCCCATCTCCACTAAAAATACAAACTCAGCCAGGTGTGGTGGCACATGCCTGTAATCCCAGCTTCTCAGGAGGCTGACGCAGGAGAATCACTTGAACCTGGGAGGTGGGGGTTGCGGTGAGCCAAGATCGTGCCATTGCACTCCTGCCTGGGCAACAGGAGCGAAACTCCATCTCCAAAAAAAAAAAATTAATTGCTTACCAGAAATTATCTTTAACAGGCACCCTTCTGTAGTTCCTGTGTTTGTTTCTCTGTGCTCAATCCGGCAATCCCACCCTCAGATCCAGTCCCAAGGATACAGCTGGTGTTCAACTGATGCCTTCACTCTGTGTTCTTGGTCAGTCATCCCAGATTTATTTATTTAGTTAGTTATTATTTTATTTTATTGTTATTTTTTGGAGATGGAGTCTCGCTCTGTCACCCAGGCTGGAGTGCAGTGGCACAATCTTGACTCACTGCAACCTCCATCTGCTGGGTTCAAGCGATTCTCCTGCCTCAGCTTCCTGAGTAGCTGGGATTACAGGTGTGCACCACCACCCCTGGCTAATTTCTTTGTATTTTTATTTATTTATTTATTTTTAGATGGAGTCGCTCTGTCGCCCAGGCTGGACTGCAGTGGCTGTGATCTTGGCTCAGTGCAACCTCTACCTCCCGGGTTCAAGTGATTCTCCTGCCTCAGCCTCCTGAGTAGCTGGGACTATAGGTACACGCCACCACGTCCAGCTAATTTTCGTATTATACGCATGAGCCACCGCGCCTGGCCTTTTTTTGTATTTTTAGTAGAGACAGGATTTCACCATGTTGGGCAGGCTGGTCTTGAACTCCTGACCTCAAATGATCCACCCGCCTCAGCCTCCCAAAATGCTGGATTACAGATGTGAGCCTCTACACCCAGCCAGTCATCCCAGATTCAGATCAATGTTTTTCAAACATGTTTTGACATCAGAATCTCATAAGAGCCCATTAAAATACAGATTCTACAATGATTCTATTCCAGGAGGCTAGAAGACAGCCCAGGGATCTGCATTCTAGCAAACTTCCCCAGGGGAGTCCACTGCCCAAGAGATTTGAGAAGCAGCAGGCCTAAGCCTTGTTCCTGCCTTCCTAATATGACCTTGCAAATAGGCACCAGCCCATAGAACACCAGTTCCCCACTGGAATCAAAGAAACTGCGGTTCACTCAGAACATAGGAAGGGGGGGTTTCTCCAAAAGTGAAATACACAAATATGCATCTTCAGTCTGAAGATACTCCAGGTGAAGTCGAGGCTGAAGGAATGAGCAGGACCCCAAGTGTCTGAAGCCGCCAGCATTCTACTTGATGTGGGAGGGGGCGGGGAGGCGCACAGCGTTACCTGGTACCCACCTACAGTTTTGCTTCCTGCAGCACAGAGCCCTTGGGAGCTGGTGTCATCAGGGATTCAGAATAGGCCTGAGTGGCCTCCTTATCCTTTGAGCCCTTTTTACTACTACTCCAAAATAAATAGCATTTCTCCTAGAAGATAACCAAGCTAATTTATAGTTGACGTTGAAGCCACATGGAAAAGGTCGTACACGGTTCTTTGATTTGCAAAAGGCAAAGAGGAAACAGGAGAGGTACAGAAGTTTAGAGTCCAACAACCCTCAATGCCTGCAGGGGCGGAGACGTGGGGACCCGCTGCTGTTAGACGGAGTACAAGCATTTTTGGGGAACTCACCTGGGAGGTGGACAAGCCAAGCTGAAAAGGTTCAGCCCCTTGAAAAGGCAACCCAGCGAGGAAGCAAGGTGGGGAGACAGGCCCTGGAGGCCGACAGCCAGTGGACTGAGCTGGGGGCTGTTTACAATTAACCAGGAACAGACTGTTCTGTTAAAATGCTTTTGTTTTTTTTTAAAAGAATGACTTGAGAAGAAACATTTCTTTCTTTTTTTAATTTTTGAGAAAAGGTCTCACTCTCTTGTCAGGCTGGAGTGCAATGGCGCAATCATGGCTCACTGCAGCCTCCAACTCCTGGGCAAAAGAGATCCTCCTGCCTCAGCCTCCTGAGTAGCTGGGATTACAGGCAAGAGCCACCATACCTGGCTCAAGAAGAAAAAATTCTCTAAACAGGAATTAAAATATGCTGAGTTTACCGGCATGTGATTTTTTTTAAAAATCAGGGCAAATTACATAAAAACTGTTAAGTAAGGCCCTGCTAAATCAAAACACACATAACGGGATAAATTTCACGTACGTGGCCTCCAATAAAACCTGCAGGGAGGGGGGCCATACTGCCGATCATGGTGTTCTTACTGGATTTGAGGCTGGGACGCTGATTTGGGGGCTGCGGCAGGGAAGGGGACCCCGGCCCGAGCCTAGAGATCCTGTGCTTCCTGACCCTCCTTCCCTGTCCCCATTCTGATGGACGATTTGGAGAGATACAGAAGGGGACAGCTGGATGACGCTGTCGTGGGCTCTTCTGGCCCAGCCCCTCAGTCAGTCCCCAGGGACCCCCTTGTGTGGCTGTGCCTCCTTGCCTGTGGACACCCACGTGATGCTCTGCCAGGGGAAGGTATTCACCGTCTGGGAGCGTGGGTTCCGACTCTTTCTCTCCTCCCTACATAATTCAGTCTAGAAACTGGAAGGAGTTCCCTTCTGCTTGCTGAAGTCACAGCCCTGCTGGTTCTGGCTCCCCCCCGGGGTCAGTAACAGAGAAGGGGGCGCCCAAAAGGGCTGGTTGGACCCAATGGTCACTGTTCATCGGGAGCTCAAACACTAGAGGAGCAACGTGATGACAGCTGGTGTCCAGATCACCACCTTGCACCATGGAAACCCTTTCCCCCCCGAGGACAGGATTTGGAAGGAAGGTCGGGTTTCAGGTCTGAAAGCCAAGGTGAAGAACCGAGAATGCGTTATTCTCACCCAGCACGCAAGCACGGAAGCACACAAGCCTCCCCGCAGACAGGGGAGAGGAGAATCGTTCACCAGAGCTAACGAAGCAAGCACGGCAGAGGAGCCAAGACCAGCCCGGCGAAGGGGGAGCCGCAAGGCCCCTCGGAAGGCCTCGGCCTGTGGCCCCGGGACTACGCAGGTGGGGGCCACCTCAGAGGGTGGCTTTCTGGTCCATGCATCCAGAAACAGCCCTTCCCAACGCCCTGCTAGGGGGCGGCATCCCTTCCCTTAACACGGCAGCCTCTCCCGTCTCCACTGCCCCTGGAGCTCTGGGATGCCCTTCTGGCCCTTGTGTGACTGGGTAGCTTGCCTAAAGGCCCGGCTTGCCCATCTTTGCTGCAGACCTCATGTTCTGGTCATTTCTGTATCCCCTGACCTGTGCAAAGGGCCTGGCAGTGAATGCCACGAATGAATACATAAATGACCCCAAAGCAAGGAGGGGCACTGTTGTCACCCCTCTTCCTCCTGTGTCTGAAGGTCTGAAGCCCAGGCTGGAGCTCTTCCCCACTTCCATTCCCTCCCGACAGGAGCTGCCCCATCCTGTTCAAGCCACCAACTTTCTCACCTGCTGGGGCCTCCGTGCTGGGCCCAGGCTTCTACCCATCCCAGCCCGGAGCCTGTACCCAGCCAGCAGCTGACCTAGCGATTCCCCTCTTTAAAAGGCTCCAAGGGCTGTGTCACCCCCAGAATCAGTTCCAAACTGCTCACTCTGCACCACAAGGCCCTGGGGGGCCTGGCCTGCCCACCCTCAGACACCACCTCCTACCTCCGTCCCTGCCCTCACTCCCCACCAGCCACCCTGGCGGTGCCTGATCCTCTGATGTGCCTTGCCCGTCCCTGCCCCAGGGCCTTTGCACTGACCGCTCCTGGCAGCATTCCTCCCATGGCTCTGTGCCGAGTGCCTCTCTGGCCTCCACAGCAAAGCTCACTATCTATCTCTTCCTAGAGGCCTTCCTGAAGCTCCATCTGTCCTTGTCCCCACTCGCCCCAGACATGCACTGTCCAGTCTGGAAGCTCCTCATGGCTGCTGAGCCTTTGGAATGGGACCAGTCCAAACTGAGACCTGCTGCACATGTATAACACACACAGGACTGCAAAGACTTCATGCAAAACAAAAAAAGTGCAAAAATATTGAATCTTTTACACTGATTACATGTTGAAGTGATAAGACTTTGGATATATTTGCGTTAAATAAAATTAAAATTAATTTCACTTGTTTCCTTCGGCTGTTAAGTGGCTATTAGAAATTTTAAACTGAAAACCTCACACGTGGCTCATGCTGTATTTTATTTTTTTTTGAGACAGAGTCTCGCTCTGTCGCCAGGCTGGAGAGCAGTGGTGTGATCTTGGTTCACTGCAACCTCCGCTTCCCAGGTTCAAGCGATTCCCCTGCCTCATCTTCCCGAGTAGCTGGGATTACAGGCGCACGCCACCACGCCTGGCTAATTTTTTGTATTTTAGTAGAGATGGGGTTTTGCCATGTTGGCCAGGATGGTCTCGATCTCCTGACCTTGTGATCCGCCCACCTCAGCCTCCCAAAGTGCTGGGATTCCAGGCCTGAGCCCCTGCGCCCGGCCTCATGCTGCATTTCTATTTGACATCATGGCTCCAGCCCCTCACATTTCCTATCATGGTGAAATTATCTTTTCTGCTGATTTGCTTGGTTTTCATCTGTCTCCCAGCTAGGATGCCATCCCCCCTCAATCCCCCCAGAGCAGGGACCTCAGCTGTCTCCTCTGGTGCTGTCCCCTTGCCCCTACCAGAGCCTGGCATCCCCGGGTGCTGACTTGATGAATGAATGAGGCAAGTACCAGGTCTCATTACTCAAAGCCCACCTGCAGCCCCTTCAAGAGGGGGTCCCGGGCCTTCCAGAACAGTCAGAGTAGTGGCAATGCAGCATGCAAAAGACACAAGCGTGCAGTGCAGCCCCCAGCAGTGACCACTCCCACTCCGGCAGAGGCACAGGACCGCTGCTGGAGGTGGGCTCCAGGTTGCAGTTGGCCAGGGGGTCTGACCTGAGCCCCTCTCCCCCAGCAGGCAAGCGAATGGCTGTCAGCCAGGGCCACGCTGTGGCCAGCACCTACTTGGCTCCGGATTTGGCAGATGACAGGGACCAGCAGCAGGATGCAGCCCAGTGCCAGGAGCACATACTGGGCATAACGCATCACCTTGGGCACCAACACCAGCTGGGTGTAGAAAGTGTGCAGTGTGTCCCCTTCCATGGCCCCGCTCTGAGGAGGCAGAATGACAAACACATGATCTGGGGCCGCAGGCTGTGGGCTACAGCACAAATGCCACCCAACACCTTCCTCTGTCCCCACCTCAGCCCTTCCCCATTTCAAGCTACCCGGCTAAAGCCTGTGTTGGAGCCTGCCAGGGACCTCCTCCCTCCATGACACAAGGTAAGACTACAATTCCCAGACTCCCTTGCAGTTGGGCAGGGCCACGTGATCCTGTCCTGACCCAACGGGAGGTGGGCCTGGCCTCACGTGACTCTCCATCTCTTTCCCCACCACTGAATGGAGGATCGCAGGAGGGCCCCCTGAATTACTGCAGGGAGCAGAGTTCTGCCTCCCAGTCAACCCTCTTCAGATTGGGCTGTGAGCAGGAAGTGAACTTGACATTTGGAGGCTTGTCTATCCTGGCCATTAGCTCACCCTGATTTAAAATGAGGTAGGCAAGAAACAATACAGAAAATAAAATAAAATAAAGTAACAGGCTAGGCCAGAAGAAATTCTGAACAGCTGGGAGAGAAGTAAGTTTAAGTGAAAAGCTGACACCTTGGAAACCAACTCCCCTTCTCTCAGGAGGGGAGGTCACATGCCTCAACAAAATTATTTTACACCCAGGGCCAGGGACTTTACTGCTTCATGAGCTTCTGTCTTCCCCATCTCAAGGGATCCCTTTCAACTTGGTGGGATAACTGACATAGGGCGCTTGGACAGTGTGAAGTTTCTGACAGGCCGGTCCATGTCACAATTCGGTTATCCTGCCTCAGCCCTCTTCCTCTCTACAGGCTGCTCCCCACCCCCACCTCAAATGCCCACACTGGCTCCTAACAAAAGCCCCCGACACTGTGCCCAACACACCCTTACCTCTGCAAACCAGAGCAGCGGCAGGACCACCGGCTCAATCTTCCCAGTTTGTCTGGAAATAAGCAAGACATAGATGTGTGAGACAAAGTCTTACACCAAAACCTTGATATAATTCTGCTTGATTACAACCTCTAAACAGGTTTAGTAGGATTTTGCACACACTAAACCCTCACCATCAAATACAATGAGCAGAAGCAAGTTAGGAGCCACGTGACAAAACTGTCCCCAGGCTGTAGGTCTGTCTACAGCCCTCAATAATACTAATAAATAAGCCTAACTTTAATTCTTTAAAAGATGTATTTTTTTTCTTCTCTCTTTTTTTTTTTTTGAGACACAGTGTCACTCTGTCACCCAGGCTGGAGTACAGTGGTGCGATCTCGGCTTGCTGCAACCTCTGCTTCCCAGGTTCAAGCAATTTTCCTGCCTCAGACACCGGAGTAGCCACCTGGAATTACAGGTGTGTTTCACCACTCCCAAGTAATTTTTTTTTTTTTTTTTTTAGAGAGAGAGAGACAGGGTTTCACCATGTTGGTCAGGCTGGTCTCGAACTCTTGACCTCATGATCAGGTGAGATGTTTTGCCATAGGGCTGTTTGACATCACACAGCTTTGAACCTGTGAGCATAAGCTCTGGGGCCAGAAGGGACTTGATTCCGCAACCTCAGTCACCCCTCCTTATTCATGGTTTTGATTTCTGCCATTTCCTATGCTCAGTACAGTACAATAAGATTTTGAGAGAGAGAGAGACCACATTCACATAACTTTTATTATAGTATATTGTTATAATTACTCAATTCTTTGTTGTTGTTAATTGCTGCTATGCCTAATTTACAAATTAACTTTTTTTTTTTTTTTTTTTTTTTTTTTTTTTTTTTTTTTTTTTTTTTTTTTTTTTTTTTTTTTTTTTTTTTTTTTTTTTTTTGAGATGGAGTTTCATTCTTATTTCCCAGGCTGGAAAGCAATGGTGTGTTTTTGGCAACCTCTGCCTCCCGGGCTCAAGCAATTCTCCTGCCTCAGCCACCCGCGTAGCTAGGATTACAGGCACCTGCCACCACACCTGGCTAATTTTTTGTATTTTAAGAGACGAGGTTTCACCATGTTGGCCAGGCTAGTGGCGAACTCCTGACCTCAGGAGTTCCACCCGCCTCGGCCTCTCACAGTACTGGGATTACAGGCATGAGCCACCACGCCCAGCCACAAATTAACTTTATCATAGATGTGTATGTGTAGGAAGAAGCATAGTACATGCTGCATAGGGTTCAGCACTATCCCCAGTTTCAGGCATCCACTGGCGGTTTTGGGATATACCCCCAAGGATTAGGAGCCATGGCACTCGACTGCTGTGGGCTTAGGGAACCAGTGTTTTGATGGGCTGCTGGACGGAATCTCCTCTGGCAGAGAGCTTCACAATTTGATAATAATCTTTTTAAATTAAAAACTCACATCTCCTACAGGGCAGAGACCACCAGTGACCCAGCCAAAATCCATTGATCCCTTTCAGAAACAGAACCCATGTTTTACTCAGGATGGCAATTCACCCAGCTAAAGACTCCATCTCAGCCTCTCTTGTGGCAAGCGAGGCTGTGACCAAGTTCCGGTTAATGAGATGTTTGCAGAAGCATTACGTGGGATGGCTGGGAAGGCTGCTTAAAAAGAAGCTTTCACAGCTGGGAGGTGAACCTTTTCCCCCTCCTCCCTTGCAGATGCCTGGAACGCAGATGCAAGGGCTGGAGCTCTGTAGCCATTGGGACCAGAGGTGACCTTGAGGATGGAAGCCATGGGCTGGGAAATGGAACAGAAAGATGAGTGGAACTTGGACCATGAATGTCTCTTGGAAGCTGCCATACTTGGCCTGTCTGCCTCCAGACATCCTCTAAAAGAAGATTTTTGAAATAACGATATACCTTTGTCCCACCTGAGCCACAACTGCTGAGTTTTCTGATCTATATTGCCAACCTAATTCCACCAATATTCCTGAGGACCTAGCAATTATGCTCTTCAGAAATTGCCCTAGAGATGCCCACACATGGGCAGAGGCACAAAGATGTTCAGCGTTGCTTGGACTAGCAAAAACAAATGACAACATACATCTTCTCTATAGCAATGTATATGTGAATGTAAATCAGCAGGAAAAGGCCCAGAGGAAGCGCAGCAAATTGACAATGGTAGGTAAGACTGGGGAGGGCGGGGGAGTCACGGGAAACTCTATTTTTCCCCTCGAGAAGATATGTTCCTATTACCTGTGAAATTAAAACTGACATGTCAAGTTAAGAAGATAATAAAATCCAAAGGGAGAAAAAAGTTAACTGGACACTGGAAAACGTCACAGACACGACTTCGTCCAGGCGAGTGAGGTCGATATCAACAGTGATACAGTATGCTGACAGAAGGTACCCTAGATGCTATGAAACTGGAACTTTCTCTCTGTGCTCTTCCTCTCCCAAAACCCATCACCCCAGGCTGATGTGAGAAAAGCACCAGACCAATCCTACAAAATACCTGAAAGGGTTCTAAAAAAACATCATTGTCATCAAAAACAAGGAGCGATAAGAGACTGTCACAGCGGAGAGGTGCCTAAGGAGACCGGAAGATCAATGTGACACCTGGGAAGCTGCGACCTGCCACGGCGAAGTGTGGGAACCGTGACCTGCCACGGCGAAGGGGACCGTGCAGATGTGACTACACGGCTCGGAGATGGGGAGAGTGTCCTGGAATATCTCAAGAGTCCTTAAAACAGAAGCGGAAAGTCCTAGCCAGAGCAATCAGGCAAGAGAGAGAAAATGAAAAAAAACAAAAACAAATTTTAAAAAACCTAAAAAAACACACACACTAATTTGTTTTTTTAGATGGAGTCTCGCTCTGTCACCCAAGCTGGAGTGCCTCGCCTCACTCCAACTTCTGCCTCCTGGGTTCAAGCAATTCTCCTGCCTCAACCTCCCGAGTAGCTGGGATCATAGGTGCATGCCACCATGCCTGGCTATTTTTTTTTTTTTTAGTAGAGATGGGGTTTCACCATGTTGGCCAGGATGGTCTCGAACTCCTGACCTTGTGATCGCCCACCTTAGCTTTCAAAGTTTGGGGATTACAGATGTAAGCCACTACCCCCAGCCAAAAAACTAAATTTTTAAAAAGAGGGAAGCAGGAGGTTAGAGGCAGAGAGAAACTGGAACAACACTATGTTGCTGGCTTTAAAGAGGGAGAGGCCAGGCGTGGTGGCTCACATCTGCAATCCCAGCACTTTGGGAG
>PVKV010042767.1:0-10450 GCA_004027835.1 Alouatta palliata | reverse complement strand
CCCAAAAGCCACTGGTTCCGTAGGTGACAGCGCCATCGTGTGGCCGAAAAGAAAATAGACAATGAAAACTGCGCGGCCAGAGTCTCTGTGCTGTCTCCGGGGCGTCCCTCCTGTCTCTGGGGCTCCCGTCCTGTCTCTGGGGCGTCCGTGTTGTTTCTGGGGCATCCCTCCTGTCTCTGGGGCACCTGTCCTGTCTCTGGGGTGCCCCTCCTGTCTCTGGGGCATCCGTCCTGTCTCTGGGGCACCTGACCTGTCTCTGGGGTGTCCTTCCTGTCTCTGGGGTGTCCTTCCTGTCTCTGCGGCACCTGTCCTGTCTCTGGGGTGCCCCTCCTGTCTCTGGGGCGCCTGTGTTCGTTTTACTCCCATGCCGGGACTGCTGACAGTAGAACCCTTTCTACAGGAAGTGAAAAGAATTGCTTTGCTAACAGAGCCCTTGTCCCGGTGCTGATGTCTCTTTGCGGCCCCAAAACAAAAACTTTATCCGTAACACACTGCAATCCCCCCTTCAGCTCCGCCTGCCTCACTGGCTCTCGCTTCTCGGAACACACGGAGCTCTTCCCCGGCTCAGAGTCTTTGCACATGCTGATCCTTCTTCCTACGTTGCTGTTCCCTGCACACCGCCTGCTCCTCCTCCTGCTGTTTTTCAGCACTTTTTTGGGGGGGGACGGAGTTTCGGTCTCTTCCCCGGGCTGCAATGCAAGGGCTCGATCTCTGCTCCCTGCAAACCCGCCTCCCGGGTTCAATCGATTCTCCCGCCTCGGCCTCCAGGCGGGCACCAGCGTACCCTGCTAATTTTTTGTATTTTTAGTAAAGAGGGGGTTTCACCATGTTGACCAGGCTGGGCTCAAACGTGTGACCTCAGGTGATCCACCTGCCTTGGCCTCCCAAAGTGCTGGGATTACTGCCACCTCCAGGTCCTGAGCTCCAGCCATCCTCCCGCCTCAGCCTCCCCAAATGTCTTCTGTGAGATCAATTTGGAAGTGCGGATAAAAGGCTTAAGAACGTGTATCTGGTGCGTTCGGTCTGGGAACGGACCTCAGGGTCGTAAATCACGGCCGTGCCCAAAAACCGATTCCCCGGGAGCCTTCGTCACTGGGTCATCGATAGTGTGGAATTTGGAGATCATTTATATTTTTTGCAGACATGGGGTCTTGCTACGTTGCCCAGGCTGATCTTAAAGGCAGGTGCACGCCGCCATGCCTGGCTAATGTTTTTTGTTTCCCAGGCTGGTCTCAAACCCGTGACCTCAAGTCATCGTCCCCCCGGCCCTGCTCGCAAAGCGATGGGACCAGAGGCGAGAGCCGCCGTACCTGGCCCCTCAGCGGTTTTAAAATGTCATTAGCCCTTGAAAGACGCCTCCACGGCAGCCCGAGGGCCACCCTGTTCTCATCGCAACACCCTGTCAATTCATTTGTCCCAAAGAACTTATCACAGGCAGGCTGGGTGCTCACGCCTGTCACCCCGGCACTTTGGGAGGCCGAGGCGGGAGGATCACCTGAGATCACGAGTTCGAGGCCAGCCCGGCCAACATGGGGAAACCCCGACTCTACTAAAAATACAAAATTAGCCGGGCGTGGTGGCGGCGCCCGTAATCCCAGCTCCTCAGGAGGCTGAGGCAGGAGAATCGCTTGAACCCGGGAAGCGGAGGTTGCCGTGAGCCGAGATCACACCACTGCACCCCAGTAACGAGAGCGAGACTCCGTCGCGAAAAAGAAAAAACACTCCTCACAAGCAGCTCTTAGGTGCTATTTTCTTTGTCTGCGCCCTCCAGCAGTTAGATATTCTTTTCTTTCCCGACTCACTTCAGCAGTTAGATAGTATTTTCTTTGTTCACTCACTTCACCAGTCAGATACTATTTTCTTTGGTCCCTCCAGCAGTTAGATACTATTTTCTTTTTCCACTCACTCCAGCAGTTAGATACTATTTTCTTTGTTTCCTCACTCCAGCAGTTAGATAATATTTTCTTTGTCCATTCACTCCAGCAGTTAGGTACTACTTTCTTTGTTCACTCAGTCCAGCAGTTAAGACACTATTTTCTTTGTCTCCTCACTCCAGCACTTAGATACTATTTTATTTGCCCACTCACTCCAGCACTTAGATACTATTTTCTTTGTCTGCTCACTGCAGCAGTTAGATATTCCTTTCTTTGTCTCCTCACTCCAGTAGTTAGATAATATTTTCTTTGTCCACTCACTCCAACAGTTAGATACTACTTTCTTTGTATACTCACTGCAGCAGTTAGATACTATTTTCTTTTCCCAGTCAGTCTAGCACTTAGATATGATTTTGTTTGTTCACTCACTTCAGAACTTAGATACTATTTTCTTTGCTCACTCCAGCACTTAGATACTATTCTGTTTGCACACTCACCTCAGCAGTTGATACTATTTTGCCTTCTTACTCCAGCAGTTAGATATTCTTTTCTTTGTCTCCTCACTCCAGCACTTAGATACTACTTTCTTTGCACACTCACTCCAGCAGTTAGATACTCTTTGCTTTGTCTGCTCACTCCAACAGTTAGATATTCTTTTCTTTGTCTCCTCACTCCAGCAGTTAGATACTATTTTGTTTGTGCACTGGCTCCAGCACTTAGATACTATTTTCTTTGCCTCCTCACTCCAGCACTTAGATACTATTTTCTTTGCACACTCACTCCAGCAGTTAGATACTAGTTTCTTGGTCCACTCACTCCAGCACTTAGATGCTATTTTCTTTGCCCACTCACTAGAGCAGTCGGGTACTATTTTCTTTGTCCCCTTACTACAGCAGTTACACACTATTTTCTTGGTCTAGTTACTCCAGTAGTTAGATACTATTTTCTTTCCCTGCTCACTCCAGCAGTTAGATACTATTTTGTTTGGTCCCTCCAGCAGTTAGATACTCTTTTCTTTGTCTGTTCACTCCAGCAGTTAAACACTATTTTCTTTGTCCACCCACTCCAGCATTTAGATACTGTTTTCTTTGCCTCCTTACTCCAGCACTTAGATACTATTTTCTTTGTCCACTCACTCCAGCAGTTAGATACTATTTTCTTTGCAGACTCACTCCAGCAGTTAGATATTCTTTTCTTTGTTTCCTCACTCCAGCAGTTAGATACTATTTTCTTTGTTCACTCACTTCAGCAGTTAGATACTATTTTCTTTGTCTCCTCACTCCAGCAGTTAGATACTATTTTCTTTGTTTCCTCACTCCAGCAGTTAGATACTATTTTCTTTGTTCACTCACTTCAGCAGTTAGATACTATTTTCTTTGTCTCCTCACTCCAGCAGTTAGATACTATTTTCTTTGTCTCCTCACTCCAGCAGTTAGATACTATTTTCTTTGTCTCCTCACTCCAGCAGTTAGATACTATTTTCTTTGCACAGTCACTTTAGCACTTAGATACTATTTTGTTTGTTCACTCACTCCAGCAGTTAGAGACTATTTTCTTTGCCCACTCGCTCCAGCAGTCAGATACTATTTTCTTTGTGTGCTCACTCCAGCAGTTAGATATTCTTTTCTTTTTCTCCTCACTCCAGCACTTAGACAGTATTTTCTTTGCCCACTCACTCCAGCAGTTAGATACAGTTTTCTTTGCCTCCTTACTCCAGCAGTTAGATACTCTTTTCTTTGTCTCCTCACTCCAGCACTTAGATACTATTTTCTTTGTCCACTCACTCCGCCAGTTAGATACTGTTTTCTTTGTCACCTCACTCCAGCAATTAGATACTATATTCTTTGTCACCTCACTCCGGCAGATAGATAGTTATTTTCTTGGTCCACTCACTCCAGCAGTTAGACACTATTTTCTTTGTCTGCTCACTCCAGCAGTTAGATACTACTTTCTTTGTATACTCACTGCAGCAGTTACATACTATTTTCTTTGCCCACTCAGTCCAGCAGTCAGATACTATTTTCTTTGCACACTCTCCTCAGCAGTTAGATACTATTTTGCCTGCTTACTCCAGCAGTTAGATACTCTTTTCCTTGTTTCCTCAGTCCAGCACTTAGATACTATTTTCTTTGTCCACTCACTCCAGCAGTTAGATACTATTTTCTTTGTCCGTTCACTCCACCACTTAGATACTATTTTCTTTGCCCTCTCATTCCAGCACTTGGATACTATTTTGTTTGCACACTCACTCCAGCAGTTAGATATTATTTTCTTTGTCTATTCACTCCAGCAGTTAGATACTACTTTCTTTGTATACTGACTGCAGCACTTAGATACTATTTTCCTTGTTACTCCAGCAGTTAGATAGTATTTTCTTCGTCTGCTCACTCCAGCAGTGAGATACTATTTTCTTTGCCCACTCACTCCAGCGCTTAGATACGATTTTGTTTGTTCACTCACTCCAGCAGTTAGATAGTATTTTCTTTTTCCACTCACTCCAGCAGTCGGGTACTATTTTGTTTCTCCCCTTACTACAGCAGTTACACACTATTTTCTTGGTCTAGTTACTCCAGCAGTTAGATACTATTTTCTTTGGTCCCTCCAGCAGTTAGATATTCTTTTCTTTTTCTGTTCACTCCAGCAGTTAGACACTATTGTCTTTGTCCACCCACTCCAGCACTTAGATAGTATTTTCTTTGTCCACGCACTCCAGCACATAGACACAATTTTCTTTGTGTCCTGACTCCAGCAGTTAGATACTATTTTCTTTGCACACTCACTCCAGCAGTTAGATACTATTTTCTTGGTCAACTCACTCAAGCACTTAGACACTATTTTCTTTGTCCAGTCACGCCAGCAGTTAGATACTATTTTCTTTGCCTCCTCACTCGGGCAGTTAGATACTATTTTCTTTGTCCATTAACTCCAGCAGTTAGATACTACTTTCTTTGTATACTCACTGCAGCAGTTAAATACTATTTTTTTTTTTTTTGCTCACTCACTCCAGCACTTAGATACGATTTTGTTTGTTCACTCACTCCAGCAATTAGATACTCTTTTCTTTGCCCACTGTATTTTTAGTGGAGTGAGGGGTTTCTCCTCACTCCAGCACTTAGATACTATTTTCTTTGTCTGTTCACTCCAGCAGTTAGACACTATTTTCTTTGTCCACCCATTCCAGCAGTTAGATACTATTTTCTTTGCCCACTCACTCCAGCAGTTAGAAACTATTTTCTTGGTCTAGTTACTCCAGCAGTTAGATACTATTTTCTTTCCCTACTCACTCCAGCAGTTAGATATTATTTTCTTTGGTCCCTCCATCAGTTACATACTTTTTTCTTTGTCTGTTCACTCCAGCAGTTAGACACTATTTTCTTTGTCCACCCACTCCAGCACTTAGATAGTATTTTCTTTGCCCACTCACTCCAGCAGTTAGATACTATTTTCTTTCCCTACTCACTCCAGCAGTTAGATACTATTTTCTTTCCCTACTCACTCTAGCAGTTAGATACTATTTTCTTTCCCTACTCACTCCAGCAGTTAGATACTATTTTGTTTGGTCCCTCCAGCAGTTACATACTCTTTTCTTTGTCTGTTCACTCCAGCATTTAGACACTATTTTCTTTGTCCACCCACTCCAGCACTTAGATAGTATTTTCTTTGCCCACTCACTCCAGCAGTCAGATACTATTTTCTTTGTCTGTTCATTGTAGCAGTTAGATACTACTTTCTTTGTACACTCACTGCAGCAGTTAGATACTATTACCTTTGCCCACTCACTCGAGCAGTTAGATACTATTTTCTTTGTCCATTAACTCCAGCAGTTAGATAGTATTTTCTTTGTCTCCTCAGTCCAGCAGTTAGATACTATTTTGTTTGCCTACTCACTCCACCACTTAGATACTATTTTATTTGCCCTCTCATTCCAGCACTTAGATACTATTTGGTTGCACACTCACTCCAGCAGTTAGATATTATTTTCTTTGTCTATTCACTCCAGCAGTTAGATACTACTTTCTTTGTATACTAACTGCAGCACTTAGATACTATTTTCCTTGTCTGTTCACTCCAGCAATTAGACACTATTTTCTTTGTCCACCCACTCCAGCACTTAGATAGTATTTTGTTTGCCCACTCACTCCAGCAGTCAGATACTATTTTCTTTGTCTGCTCACTCCAGCAGTTAGATAGTATTTTCTTCGTCTACTCACTCCAGCCGTTAGGTACTGTTTTCTTTGTCTCCTTACTCTAGGATTTAGATACTATTTTCTTTGTCTGTTCACTGCAGAAGGTAGGTACTTTTTCTTTTCCCACTCACTCCAGCACTTAGATAGTATTTTTTTGGTCCACTCACTCCAGCAGTTAGATACTATTTTCTTTGTCTCAGTCCAGCACTTAGATACTATTTTCTTTGCCTCCTCACTCCAGCAGTTACATATTATTTTCATTGCCCACTCACTTCAGCAGTTAGATACTATTTTGTTTGCCTCGTTAATCCAGCAGGTAGATACTATTTTCTTTGTCCACTCACTCCAGCAGTTAGATACTATTTTCTTTGGTCCCTCCAGCAGTTAGATGCTCTTTTCTTTGTCTCCTCACCTCAGCAGTTAGATACTCTTTTCTTTGTCTCCTCACTCCAGCAGTTAGATACTATTTTCTTTGCACACTCACTCCAGCAGTTAGATACTATTTTCTTGGTCAATTCACTCAAGCACTTAGACACTATTTTCTTTGTCCAGTCACGCCAGCAGTTAGATACTATTTTCTTTGCCTCCTCACTCGGGCAGTTAGATACTATTTTCTTTGTCCATTAACTCCAGCAGGTAGATGCTATTTTCTTTGTCCACCCACTCCAGCACTTGGATACTATTTTCTTTGCCCACTCACTCCAGCTGTTAGATACTATTTTCTTTGACCACCCATTCTAGCAGTTAGATACTATTTTCTTTGCACACTCACTCCAGCTGTTTGATACTATTTTCTCTGTCTCCTCACTCCAGCAGTTAGAAACTATTTTCTTTGCACACTCACTCCAGCAGTTAGAAACTATTTTCTTGGTCTAGTTACTCCAGCAGTTAGATACTATTTTCTTTCCCTACTCACTCCAGCAGTTAGATATTATTTTCTTTGGTCCCTCCAGCAGTTACATACTCTTTTCTTTGTCTGTTCACTCCAGCAGTTAGACACTATTTTCTTTGTCCACCCACTCCAGCACTTAGATACTATTTTCTTTGTCTGCTCACTCCAGCAGTTAGATATTCTTTTATTTGTCTCCTCACTCCAGCACTTAGATACTATTTTCTTTGTCCATTCACTCTAGCAATTAGGTACTACTTTCTTTGTCCACTCAGACCAGCAGTTAGAAACTATTTTGTTGGTCCACTCACTCCAGCAGTCAGATACTATTATCTTTGCACACTCACTCCAGCACTTAGATACTATTTTCTTTGCCCACTCACTCCAGCAGTTAGATAGTATTTTCATTGCACACTCACTCCAGAAGTTAGATAGTCTTTTCTTTGTCTCCTCACTCCAGCAGTTAGATACTAATTTCTTTGTCTACCCACTCCAGCACTTAGATACTGTTTTCTTTGCCTCCTCACTCCAGCAGTTAGATACTATTTTCTTTGTCCACTCACTCCAGCAGTTAGATACTATTTTCTTTGTCTGCTCACTCCAGCAGTTAGATATTCTTTTCTTCGTCTCCTCACTCCAGCAGTTAGATACTATTTTCTTTCTCCACTCACTCCAGCAGTTAGATATTGTTTTCTTTCCCGACTCACTTCAGCAGTTAGATAGTACTTCCTTTGTTCACTCACTTCACCAGTCAGATACTATTTTCTTTCGTCCCTCCAGCAGTTAGATACTATTTTCTTTGCCCACTCACTCCAGCACTTAGATACGATTTTGTTTGTTCCCTCACTCCGGCAGTTAGATAGTATTTTCTTTTTCCACTCACTGCAGCAGTCAGGTACTATTTTCTTTGTCCCCTTACTCCAGCAGTTACACACTATTTTCTTGGTGTAGTTACTCCAGCAGTTAGATACTAGTTTCTTTGCCTACTCATTCCAGCAGTTAGATACTATTTTCTTTGGTCCCTCCAGCAGTTTGATATTCTTTTCTTTTTCTGTTAACTCCAGCAGTTAGACACTATTTTCTTTGTCCTCCCACTCCAGCACTAAGATAGTATTTTCTTTGCCCACTCGCTCCAGCAGTTAGATACTATTTTCTTTGTCTGCTCACTCCAGCAGTTAGATATTCTTTTCTTTTTCTCCTCACTCCAGCCATTAGATACTATTTTCTTTGTCCACTCACTCCAGCAGTTAGATACTACTTTCTTGGCACACTCAGTCCAGCACTTAGATACTATTTTCTTTGCCCACTCACTCCAGCACTTAGATACTATTTTCTTGGTATACTCACTGCAGCCGTTAGATACTATTTTCTTTGTCTGTTCACTCCAGCAGTTAGATACTATTTTCTTGGTCCACTCAGTCCAGCAGTTAGATACTATTTTCTTTGCCCACTCACTCCAGCACTTAGATACTACTTTCTTTGTATACTCACTGCAGCAGTTAGATAGTCTTTTCTTTGGCCACTCACTCCAGCACTTAGACACTATTTTCTTGGTCCACTCACTCCAGCAGTTAGATACTATTTTCTTTGCCTACTCACTGCAGCACTTAGATACTATTTTCTTTGTCTGCTCACTCCAGCAGTCAAATACTATTTTTTTTTTTTTTTTTTTTTTTTTGTCTGCTCACTGCCAGTCACTCTCTCCTCTAGAGGCGAGAACCTCACGCGCAGCCCACCTCGTACCCTGCACGCAGCACAGCGTCCAGGGCTCCGTGGACATCCAACAAGCATTCCCTAAGCCCAACTCAGCAGGGCGGGCCGCGAGGCCAGGGCACAAAGGAGCAGGAAAGAGCCTATTTGGGGACGGATCCCCGGGGCTCCATCCACGGGCCAGACCCACTTCGAGGCTGTTTTCTTTCCCTGTGTCTGAGGCCGAGCTGGTGATAAATCCTTCCCCGACGCCGGGAAGTGGCAGGTGATGGCCGGCCGCCACCTACGTGATGTGTGGCTCTGGGGACCCCACATGGAGGCGGCAGCAGGTGGCCGTTCTGGGAGTCGGCAGAGGGAAGGTTTTGTCTCACTGAGGCTGCTGGCTTGGGACCCTCACACAGGAAAGATGGGGTGCACCTGAAGAGGACTCTGTCTCCCTGAGACCTTCCCCGATGGCCTCTCTTGAGACCCTGACTCCCTGGCCTGGAGGTCTGTGTGCAGCATAAAAACAATTGTGTTTTGTTTTTGAGACACAGTCTCTCTGTCGCCCAGGCTGGAGTTCAAAGGTGTGATCTCGGCTCACGGCAGCCTCCACCTCCCGGGTTCAAGCAGTTCTCCTGCCTCAGCCTCCCGAGTAGCTGGGGTTACAGGCGCCCACCACCACGTCCAGCTAATTTATGTTTTATTATTTGTACAGCTGTGGTCTCGCTATGTTCAACCCAGGCTGGGGGACTCAAGCTTACGGCCTCCACAGAACGTCCTGCCTCAGCCACCCAAAATGCTGGGATTGCAGGTGTCAGCCACCATGCCTGGCCCAGAACTAAATCCAGAGAGCGAGCCAGGTGCGCTGGGAGGCCGAGGCGGGCGGATCACCTGAGGTCAGGAGTTCAAGAGCAGCCTGGCCAACACGGAGAAACCCCGTCTCTGGTAAAAATACAAAGATTATCCGGGTGTGGTGGCGGGTGCCTGTAACCCCAGCTACTCGGGAGGCCCAGGCAGGAGAATCGCTTGAACCCGGGAGGTGGAGGTTGCAGTGAGCCGGGGTCACACCACTGCGCTCCAGCCTGGGCTGCAACAAAAAAGGCCTCACACCGTGAATCTTTTTTTTTTTTCTTTCACACCAATTTGTACTTTATTTCTTATTCTTGAGGTTAGATTCTCAACCCTAAAGTTATCCAAACTAGTATGAGGTCGACTTACCCATGGCCAGAGACAGCTTCTCTGACGCTGTCCTTAGCAGCCAAGATTATTAAAATGTCTTTTCCCCAGGAATCTCCAACAGGAAAAACAAAGAAACCTCTGTGATCACGCTCCACACCTACCCCACCCTCCAAAACCCTACGAGGGACGCGCCAGGACTGAGTGTTCCAGGACTGGACAGGAACGGCGCAGCCAGTGCCCAGAGTGAAACTGAGCAATATCACTTTAATTCATCTTCACACATCCTCAGGTCGCACGTTCATGGAGTCATTGAGGAATAAATCCATGGTTTGTGGACTATTCAAATACACAGTGGCCTGCTGTATCACATTATGGTTTTCCGCAGCAGTTTCCAAGGCAGCCTCCAAGTCACTGGCAGGAGAATTTGGTTGGAACTGCAGGCAGGACTGCAGACGTTCCTCTCCACAGTTCTGTTCCAGGACCGGGCGCACCAGGTCTGCGTGTTCCAGGACCGGGCGCGCCAGGTCTCCGCGTTCCAGGGCCGGGCGCGCCAGGTCTCAGCGTTCCAGGGCCGGGCGCGCCAGGACTGACTGTTCCAGGAGTGGGCGCACTAGATCTGAGTGTTCCAG
>PVKV010042766.1:0-10504 GCA_004027835.1 Alouatta palliata | reverse complement strand
CGGGTGGATCACGAGGTCAAGAGATCGAGACCATCCTGGTCAACATGGTGAAACCCTGTCTCTACTAAAAATACAAAAATTAGCTGGGCATGGTGGCACGTGCCTGTAGTCCCAGCTACTCGGGAGGCTGAGGCAGGAGAATTGCTTGAACCCAGGAGGCGGAGGTTGCGGTGAGCCGAGATCGCGCCATTGCACTCCATCCTGGGTAACAAGAGCGAAACTCCGTCTCAAAAAAAATAAAATAAAATAAAATAGCCCCACCAAATTCTAGCTGCTCTCAGTGGTGATGTCAAACAGCCCAGACATTTTCTATAAAAAGAGGAAGCTGCCCATTTTAAAACTACTGATATGCATTATTTTGTTTATTTATTTATTTATTTTTGAGATGGAGTCTTGCTCTATTGCCCTGACTGGAGTGCAGATGCATGATCTCGGCTCACTGCAACCTCCGCCTCCCGGGTTCAAGCGATTCTCCCACCTCTGCCTCCTGCGTAGCTGGGATTACAGGCGCCTGCCACTGTGGCTGGCTAATTTTTTGTAGTTTTTAGTGGAGAAAAGGTTTCACCATCTTGGCCAGGCTGGTCTTGAACTCCTGGCCTCGTGATCCGCCCACCTCGTCCTCCCAAAGTGCTGGGATTGCAGGTGTGAGCCACCGCACCCGGCTTGATACCCATTAATTTAAAAAAAACTAATGTGTTTTCCTTCAGGTTTGAAGACTTGAGATTTAATGTCCATTAATAAAAATTTTTCTCCCTCCCTTTTTCCTTCTTTTTCCCCCTCTTTCCTGCTTCTCTTTGCCCCTGTTTCCTCTGTTTCCCAGATCATCAGCCCATTTTTTTTTAATTTTAAGGCATTACTTGCTGATTTTGAGAAAGATTTCTTAGCATCTAACTCTTGCCGAATGTGGTATTCTCCACCACTCACCAGCAGCTGGCTGGTCCCTGCCGTGACCGTGCCTTCCCCATCGTCTGAAAGGTGCATGGCAAGGTCAAATGAGATAATAAATGAGAAAGCGCTTTGAATGAAGGGAGAAGAGAAAGACAAATATCAGGTGTTATTATTAATAATTCGTGAACTGGAACACTGACTAATATTCTCTAACAGAGCAAGCTGGTTCTTGAATTTGATTTTTTGATTCCACTTAGTCTTATTAGAAGAGAGCTTTTACTAAAAACTAGAACCGAAGGGGTGGCTCCTTCTCAACAGGTTGTTTGCATGCAAGACACTAAACATTAAAGACTTCATATGTCAACAGAGACAATTAACCCCAGGCTTAAGCCTATTGTACAATGTCCAAAAAAAAGAAGTCAGAACAAAAGGCTTTTAAGACTCTTCTCTGCTGAAGCTTTTCGGAAGGTACTGATTGCCACAGGGAATTAGCAGTCGTTTAACAGGAGTTGATGACATCAGGCTGAGTCACACTCATCTGTGACACTAGTATGAGGTCATTCTGAACTAATCAAATGGGTGCTGGAAAAAGGTGCCATTTACCATTTATTACCTCAACCACCAACAAAAGGGCTGGATTTAGTTCATGGAACCGAGGGCTTAATGAATCTGAGTAAATCAGGAGGGTGGTGGTAATTGTGTCATTAAGACCCTAATACTGAGAACCTGTCTGCTTCTAAAATTGGCCCTAAGGCCACTTTTCCAAAGGTGATTCTATGGTCATTTAAAAAGCTTTCTGCTTTTTATGGTCGAGCTTTTCTTCTTGCAGTCACTGAAAAGTGGTTTCTGGGTTACTGGGGGTTTGTTCTGGGTCACTGGGAATGTTCATTACTGGTCTGCAGAAGTGTTGGTAATGCCCCTCAAATTGCCTCCCTTTACAGATGTCTAATCAGCTAGTTGATGAGACTGTAGAAAAAGAAGAAAACCTGAGGCTGATGCTATTGAAGGGCTTCTGGAAACCAGTCTCATTTTCTTTTCTCTTTTTTCTGAGACAGAGTTTTGCTCTTGTTGCCCAGGCTGGAGTGCCACTGTACCATCTCGGCTCACTGCAACCTCCGCCTCCTGGGTTCAAGAGATTCTCCTGCCTCAGCCTCCTGAGTACCTGGGATTACAGGCGCCCACCACCATGGCCAGTTAATTTTTTTGTATTTTTAGTATAGACAGGGTTTCACCATGTTGACCAGGGTGGTCTCGAACTCCTGACCTGAGGTGATCCGCCCACCTTGGCCTCCCAAAGTGCTGGGATTACAGGTGTGAGCCACTGCGCCCGACCCGGTCTCCTTTTCTTACTGTGCCATCACATCAGACGAGCACTCAAGTGATTATAACTCAAGGAAGCTGCCGTAAAAGATGCAGAAAGGGCTGTGGGGAAGGGGAAGACCCAAGGACTGGCATTTTTTTGATCTTATGATGCGCTCAGAACCTGCTCTGTAGAAAGATGACTCTTTATTTTTTTATTTTATTTTATTTATTTATTTATTTATTTATTTTTTATAGAGACGGGGTTTCACCATGTTGGCCAGGCTGGTCTCGAACTCCTGACCTCAGGTGATCCGCCTGCCTCAGCCTCCCAAAGTGCTGTGATTACAGAAGTGAGCCACCACGCCTGTCTATGAAAGATGACTCTTAAAGTTGCAAGTGGGATAGGTTGACAGAGACAAGAGAGATAGTGAGAAGGTGGGGACTTGAGAAAACTGTGGGATCAGGGCTGGACGAGTCAGGATAAATGAGATCTCTTGCTGTTGTTGTTGTTGTTGTTTAATTTAAATTTTTTTTTTTTTTTTTAAAGATGGGGTTTCACCATGTTGGTCAGGCTGTTCTTGAACTCTCAGCCTCAGGTGATCGGCCCACTTTGGCCTCCAAAGTGCTTGGATTATAGGCGTGAGCCACCACGCCTGGCCTGTTGTTGTTGTTTTGAGACAGAGTTTCACTCTTGTTGCCCAGGCTGGAGTGCAATGGTGAAATCTTGGCTCACTGCAACCTCCAGCTCCCAGGTTCAAGCGGTTCTCCTGCCTCAGCCTCCCAAGTAGCTGGGATTATAGGCATGTGCCACCACACCCGGCTAATGTTTGTGTTTTTAGTAGGGATGGGGTTCTACCATGTTGGCCAGGCTGGTCTTGAACCCCTGACCTCAGGTGATCTGCCTGCCTTGGCCTCCCAGAGTACTGGGATTACAGGAGTGCACCACTGCCCCAGCCCTAGAATTTGCATTTTGTTTGTTTGTTTGTTTTTGAGACAGAATCTCTCTGTCATCCAGGCTGGAGTGCACTGGCTCGGCCTCGCCTCACTGCAATCTCTGCCTCCTGGGTTCAAGTGAGTCTCCTGCCTCAGCCTCCCAAGTAGCTGGGATTACAGGCATGCGCCACCATGCCTGGCTAATTTTTGTATTTTTAGTAGAGTCAGGGTTTTGCCATGTTGGCCAGCCTGGTCTTGAACTCTGGACCTCAGGTGATCTGCCCACCTTAGCCTCCCAAACTGCTGGGAATACAGGCGTGAGCCACTCAGCCTGACCCTAGAATTTGCATTTCAAAGCAGTTCCCAGGTGCTGGTCTGGAAACCACAGTTTGAGAACCATTGGTGCAGAAGAAGAAGTATGAGCTTTGGATTCAGAAGAACCTGAGATTGATTTCCAGTTCAGCCAAGTTACCTAACCTCTCTACGAAGTTCAGTTTCCTCAAGCGAAAAATGCAGAAATAAACTACTGACCTTGTTTGTGGTGAAGATTAGAGGGTATGGATGTGGAAAACCTATTCATGGTGTCTGGCACACAGGTGGTATTCAGGTGCGCTCTGATAGGCAGGTAGGCAAGTGGAAGATTAGATGATAAGGTTGGAGGAAGGCAGGGGGTAGGCAGGGAGGCCAGGCAGGCAGGCAGGCCCACAGGAAGCAGACTCCTGCCAGAGGTGGGCAGGGAGAGAAAGGGCGATGAGTAGTGCAAGGACATGTGTGGTCTTGAGATGGGTCATGATTGCTCCTCCAGCCAAAGGGCTGTCAGCCCCAGGTTCCTTTGTGCCAGATACCTGTGTTTGCCAGTAGAGTCACTGGCTGGTAAAGATAGTGCTGGACGGCTGGGTGCGGTGGCTCACACCTGTAATCCCAGCACTTTGGGAAGCTGAGGCAAGCAGATCACTTGAGGTCAGGAGTTTGAGACCAGCCTGGCCAATATGGTGAAACCTTGTCTCTACCAAAAAATAGAAAAATTGGCTGGTCATGGTAGTGCATGCCTGTAATCCCAGCACTTTAGGAGGGCAAGGCAGGTGGATCACAAGGTCAGGAGTTCAAGACCAGCTTGGCCAAGATGCTGAAACCCCATCTCTACTAAAAATATATAAATTAGCTGGGCATGGTGGCGGGCACCTGTAATCCCAGCTACTCAGGAGATTGAGACAGAATTGGTTGAACTCGGGAGGCGGAGGTTGCAGTGAGCCAAGATCGCACCACTGCACTCAGCCTGGGTTACAGAGCAAGACCCCCTCTCAAAAACAAATGAGGAAATTGAGCACCTTGGCAAGGGGCATGACTTTGCCACTCCTGGGATTTCACTTCCACCTGCCAGGCTCACGAAGGTGTGTGATATGTAAACCTGGTTTGAATCCTGGTCATGAAAATTCAAAAGTTCGTTGCTTGGGATTCATTTTATAATTCAACTTTTTTGTTTTTTTGAGACAGAGTCTTGCTCTGTCGCCCAGGCTGGAAGGCAGTGGTGTGATATCGGCTCACTGCAACATCCACCTCCTGATTCAAGGGATTCTCCTGCTTCAGCCTCCTAAGTAGCTGGGATTACAGGCCCCCACTACCACACGCAGTTAATTTTTGTATTTTTAGCAAAGACAGGGTTTCACCACGTTGGCCAAGCTGGTCTCGAACTCCTGACCTCAGGTGATCCACCTACCTCGACCTCCCAAAGTGCTGGGATTACAGGCATAAGCCACCATGCCCGACCGGGATTAAGCTTTTTAATCCATAGCTTGTGCTGGCCAGTTAATATATACTCACACATACTTCAAAACCTCCCCCGCCAACCAACCACAGCTTCACATCCAATCCCTCTGGCAGTGTCTGCCTTAGACACTAGGAGGCAGCGTTGGCTAGTTGTCTGTTTGCAAGGCCCCAAATCAAGGAATTTTCTCTCTCACTCAGTCCTGCTTGCTGTGATCCCTTATTGTAAAAAGGTGAAGGGCCGTGCTTAATAGTCTATCTCACAACAATTTAAATATATTAGCTTTATGGGAGGACTGTAAAAGAAAAAAGCAAAGGGACTTTTCACTGCTTAATTAAGCAGTCAAAACTGAATGATTAATTCAGTTGCCTAAACCATTCAACCTAAACCCACTGTGTCAGATTCTAGTTTCAAGGCAGGATGGAAGAGATGCTGGGGAATGACAATGTCTAAATACTGAATAAGAGCTCAAAAATTTTCCCCCTGATAAACTTGCAGTGTAATGAAGCCCAAAGCACTGGCTTTGACTAGAAGGGAGGGACATTTCCATTTGATTCCTATGGCCCTCAGGCTTAATAGCTTTCTTTTGTTAGCAAAACAAAGTAGAAGTGATACTGAAAGAAGCTAGTAATAATCTAGCTTCCGCTGGGGCTTCCGTGATTCCACACTCACTCTCCCCTTCCCTCCCACCCATCCACCAGGGGCCACACATCCCTGTAGGTCCCATTTCTGGGAAAAGCCAGCAACGGCTTCTGGAAATACTCCCTAAGCTCCTAAGATGGGTTTGGAAAGAGCTATACATAGCTCTTTTTATACATTGATCTCTATCTTCTTATAGGATATTAAAAGAGATAATTCTTGCACACAAATAACTATATGCAATATTGTATTTAAGGAAATAATTTCACTATCCTTGCCTTAGGATTTCCATTTAGGTAGGCAGAGATCCCTTCAGACAGGAATAATCTGGTTTCACAAAAGGGTGACACCTGGCCCAGCACTGTGGCTCTCACCTGTATCCCAGCACCTTGGGAGGCCAAGGCCAGTGCATCACCTGAGGTTGGGAGTTCGAGACTAGCCTGATCCACATGGAGAAACCCTGTCTCTACAAAAAAAAAATAATAATAAGATTAGCCAGGCGTTTCGGCGCATGCCTGTAATCTCAGCTACCCAGGAGGCTGAGGCCGGAGAATCGGAGGTGGAGGTTGCGGTGAGCCGAGATTGCACTTCACCCTGAGCAACTACAGCAAAACTCCATCTAAAAAAAAAAAAGAAAAAAAAATTAGCCAGAAGTGGTGGTGGGCGCCTCTAATCCCAGTTATTTGGGAGGCTGAGGCAGAAGAATCGCTTGAACCCGGGAGGTGGAGGTTGCAGTGAGCCCAGATAGTGCCACTCCACCCCAGCCTGGGCAACAAGAGGGAAACTCTGTCTCAAAAAAAAAAAAAGAAAGTTATCTTGATTTTTAAAGTTTACTTTTCCAGCTTAAAAAAAAAAATCGGCCAGGTGCAGTGGCTCACGCAGGTAGATCACAAGGTCAGGAGTTTGAGACCAGTTTGGCCGACAGAGTGAAACCCCATCTCTACTAAAAATACAAAAAAATCTTAGCTGGGCGTGGTGGCACGCGCCTGTAGTCCCAGCTACTCGGGAGGCTGAGGCAGGAGAATTGCTTGAACCCGGGCGGCGGAGGTTGCAGTGAGCCGAGGTCGCGCCACTGCACTCCAGCCTGGCGCCTGGTGACGGAGTGAGACTCTGTCTCAAAAAAAAAAAAAAAAAATACAAAAAATTAGCCAGGTGTAGTGGTGTTTGCCTATAATTCCAGCTGCTCGGTAGGCTGAGGCAGCAGAATCATGTGAACCCAGGAGGTGGAGGTTGCAGTGAGTTGAGATCCTACCATCGCACTCCAGTCTGGGCGACAGTGGGAGACCCTGACTCAGGAAAAAAAAATTCACATTAGTATCTGATTATCTTATTCACACAGGTGACATACCGATAATTCAGACATGGAAAGTCTTTGCTCTCTAACCTAGTGTTATGGCATAATATACACTATATAATAGCATATGATGCTATAATAGCAAAAACAAATGAACCTTTCACCAAAAGTAATTAATTAGTTTTATCTAACTCAAAGCAAACTTCCTATTCTGAGTGTTTTTCTTTGGCAAGAAATACATATAACTATTTCAGTTCCACGATGTCAGAGGAGGAATTGTTAAAGAAATGAAATATTTTGGATAGCAGTGAATCACATGGTACAGGGATGGGAGAAGTAGGTATTATAAGAGAAAGGCAATAGCTGTCTTGAAAATCTTACAGAGCCATCATGGCATAGAAGAGCTCAACTCACTCTATGATGTTCTAGAAGCCAGAACAAAGACAAACCACTTGAAATCCACCAAGATTTCAGTTCAATTTTAGGTACAACTTTCTGTCAATTTGAGTGCTCCAAATGGAATTTAATACTAGCCTGGGCGACATGATGAAACCCTCTCTCTATAAAAAAATACAAACATTAGCTGGGCATGGTGGCACACAGCTGTAGTCCCAGCTACTGAGATCACACCACTGCACTCCAGCCTGGGTGACAGAGTGAGACCCTATCTCAAAAAAAGAAAAATAAAGCCGGGCGCGGTGGCTCACGCCTGTAATCCCAGCACTTTGGGAGGCCGAGGCGGGTGGATCATGAGGTCAAGAGATCGAGACCATCCTGGTTAACATGGTGAAACCCCGTCTCTACTAATAATACAAAAATTAGCTGGGCATGGTGGCACGTGCCTGTAGTCCCAGCTACTCGGGAGGCTGAGGCAGGAGAATTGCTTGAATCCAGGAGGCGGAGGTTGCGGTGAGCCAAGATCGCGCCATTGCACTCCAGCCTGGGTAACAAGAGCGAAACTCTGTCTCAAAAAAAAAAGAAAAAGAAAAAGAAAAAGAACTTAATACACAATTATGCTGTCATTTTGTTGTTGTTGTTTGGGACAGGGTCTCGAATTGTCACCCAGGCTGGAGGGCAGTGGTGCGATCATAGCTTACTGCAGTCTTGAACTCCTGGACTGAAGCCATCCTCAGTTTCCTGGGTAGCTGGGACTACAGATGCGTGACACCATGTCTGGCTAACTTCTTTTATTTTTGTAGAGATGGGGTCTTGTTATGTTGCCCAGGCTAGTACGACCTCCTGGCCTCAAGTGATCCTCCCTCCTCGGCCTCCTGAAGTACTGGGATTACAGGTGTGAGTCACCATGCCCAGCCTGTTGTCATTTGTGTATAAAAACACATGTGTGGTGCTGGTTGAAAGAAGGGTGCTTTCTCATATACCACATGTACAACATGCTCCTATAAAAACACATAAAAACCTGACAATGGGCCAGCCACGGTGGCTCACTCCTGTAACCCCAGCATTTTGGGAGGCCCAGGCGGGCAAATCACGAGGTCAGGAGATCGAGACCATCCTGGCCATGGTGAAACCCTGTCTCTACTAAAATACAAAAAATCTGGGTGTGATGGTGGGCATCTGTAATCCCAACTACTCAGGAAGCTGAGGCAGGGGAATTGCTTGAGCCCGGGAGACGGAGGTTGCAGTGAGCCGAGATCGTGTCACTGCACTCCAGCCCGGCAACAGAGCAAGACTCTGTCTCAAAAAGAGAAAAAAGAAAGAAAGAAAACTGACAGTGGTTACCACAGTGGGAGGAGAATGGCCTGCCCAGCACACACGTTTGTTCTGTGTGTATTTTATTTATTTACGTTTTTTAAATTAATTAATTTATTTTTTGAGATGGAGTCTTACTCTGTAGCCCAGGCTGGAGTGCAGTGTCGTAATCTCAGCTCACTGCAACCTCCACCTCCTAGATCCCAGTTCAAGCAATTCTCCTACCTCAGCCTCCCAAGTAGCTGGGGTTACAGGCATGAGCCACCATGCCCAGCTAATTTTCATATTTTTTAGTAGAGACGGGGTTTCACCATGTTGGCCAGGCTGGTCTTGAACTTTTGACCTCAACTTATCCAACCACCTTGGTTTCCCAAAGTGCTGGGATTACTGGCATGAGCCACCACGCCCGGCCCTGTATGTAGTTTAATATACAATAAAACATAAATAATGTCCTAACAGGTTTTCTGACTTTGACAGCACTTAAGCAGGGTCTTGTTAACCAGGAGACACAAATGTTTTAAAAGGAATTCCACTTTGAGTAAGGATGGGGTCCTGATGGTGTCACTAAGTTCCCCTATTAATTTAGAGATGCTATTCGTAGGTTATTAGGTAGAAGAAGCGAGAGAGGCAGGGGAAGTGAGGTCGTCTTGTTCTGCCCCATTTCCTTCCAAGAAGAGGGTAGAATGGGGCCTTCGCCTCTCGGGAGCACAGCAATGCAGGATGAGCAGTGCTTGTCGCACAGAGGCCGGAGAGAAGGCTGCAACCCTGTCTTGGTTTTTTGCCTTATGCTTTTCTGCTTATGCACTTAATCCCTTTTTCAGTTTCAAATCAGCACCATGGCAGATCTTCTCAACAAACATTCTCCCTGTCCTGACGTAGCTGTCAAGCCAGGGAGAGAAATAGGATCAACTCTGGGGAAATAGCACCCTGGCTTTGGCTTCTGGAGGCTGTAGTTGCCTGTTAGGAGAGCTATACAATTCCACTTCCCTCTCTGCCCACAGAAGCCGGTGTGAAATCCCCTTCCCTTGCTTTCCTTTGGGCTGGTCCCATCGAGAAAGAGGTTGGCACTGGACAAGGAGGTGAAAGTAGACTGCCCTAGGTACCGTGTCTCACCAGCTCTTTCCAGCTGCTGTGGCCCTGTCCAGTTCTGCTGACCTCTGGTGACAACAGCCAATGCCGTCTTGCCTCCTTAGCTCAGGCCCACTTTGGCTGAGTTACTCTGGGCCAGGCTTAGAGTGCTGTGTTTTGTGTTGATGCCTGACTCTGCATAATCCTTTTTCTAAAGTCACCAGCCTTGCTTGAACCTTCAACTTGCTGCTGCTGCTGACACCCCTGGTGTGACATATGGTGTGCACAACCCCAGGTCATAGAGGAAGCAGAAAACAAGTTCTCTCCTACCTGATGAAATACCTGATTACTTTATGCTTTGCATAAAGAGAGATTTGCCTTAGGGAATGAATAAGACATAAATACTGAAAATGGGATCGCCTTTTACAAAGGAGGATGTCTGCTCAGTCTAATTCGGGGCATGCTTCTTTCATCTCCATTGTTCAGGCTGACTATACAGTTCGTGAATTAACTTGATCTTTTCCTGTATCTTGTTTGACCACCTGCCTTGCTTCTCGGTTATTTAGAAAGAACTTTAATAGCATCTTCACCAATGACTAAAGAAACAGAAAGTGACATTAAAAAAAAAAAAAAGCAACCCTGTATTTTGTTTACTATTAGCTTGTCTGGTAAGAATAAGATTTTAATGGCCGGGTGCGGTGGCTCACGCCTGTAATCCCAGCACTTTGGGAGGCCGAGGCAGGTGGATCACGAGGTCAAGAGATCGAGACCATCCTGGTCAACATGATGAAACCCCGTCTCTACTAAAAATACGAAAATTAGCTGGGCATGGTGGCACGTGCCTGTAGTCCCAGCTACTCGGGAGGCTGAGGCAGGAAATTGCTTGAACTCAGGAGGCGGAGGTT
>PVKV010042765.1:0-10805 GCA_004027835.1 Alouatta palliata | reverse complement strand
GCCGCGGGTTCCATGCCCCCACCCCGATGCTCTTCGGAGGACGCCTCCGCTAGGACCGAGCGCGGGCGTCCCGCAGTGCAGACGAGGGCACAGGACTTCGGGGGTGCGGTCCTCGCTGAGCAGACCACCCTGTGCCTCAGGAGGCCGCGGGGCTCATGGCCCAGCGTCCCGGGAAAGGAAAGGATTCCGTCTGGCGAGGCGTTGCCGCTGCTCTTAGCCGATCCCGAGACCCGCGGCTGCTGGGCTCAGGGGCGGCCGGGGAGGCGGGCACGCCAAGCGGCGGGGGCCGGAGACTGGGCGCACTGCGCCCGGGGCGCGCCCGGAGCAGCCCCCGCCGCGCTGAGAGGCCGCCCGCGCTGGCCGAGGGGCATGCTGCTGCCGCCCGCTAGCCCGCCCGCTCTCCCCGCCGCCGCGCTCCCCTCCCCTCGCGTCGGCTCTTGCCTCCTCCGCCGCCTCCTCTTTTTTTTTTCTCTTCCACTCGGGGCTGTGACGCGGCGAGTCCCAGCCCCCGAGTGGTGCCCGGGCCACTTGCGTCGCTCATGCTAATACGACGTCGGCGGGGCGGGGGCCGGGGGCGGGGCGTGGTCCGGCAGGGGTCCTCTCCTCCGATGCGCCAGGGCTGGAGGCCCAGAAAGGGGTCTCGGTGTGGAAGTCCTGAGCCAGCCCTTGGGATGGGTGCTCCGTGCCGGGTGCCGGCCCTCTGCCCGCCCCCTGCCGGACCCCCGCCCACGGTTCTAGGACCCACGGGGTCAGCGCCCGCTCTTCTCCTACTGGGAAGGGGGACGCGGCAGCCGGTTCTCCGCGGCCCCTCGGGAGAAGGGGAGCCGAAGGCTTGAGATCTGCGCTTCAGCCTGGACCTCGGCTCACAGCCGGCAGGAAGCCCCCGAGGTGAGCCGCCGCTGCGTCCATCTGTTCTCGCAGCTGGATTGTGGAGCCGTGTCTGGAGGAGAGCTGGACGTGGACACCCCCAACCCTTTCTCCGACTCCGCCCCCTGGCCCCTTGCACACACACACCCACCAGTAGAGGAGGGGAAGGCTCAGCAACAGCCGGGCACGTCTCTGACCCACCCGCCCCTCCGCAGAATTTCTCCGCAGCGAATCCCGGCCGGGAGCTGGTAGGGTCTGAGGGGAGAAGTTACCTCGCCGCTCCCCCGACACTCCCGCTGCCTGGACTCCCCTTTTCCGCTTCAGCGGTCAGGTCTCCCAGCTCCGTCTCTTCCCTCCCCACTGCTGCACCTCCTCCCCACTCTAACTCCTCCCAGGCACTCTTCGCACCCGACCAAGCCCTACCTCGGCTCCTGCGAGCCTCCGCCCCCTGTTGTACACACTCCCCTATCACTCCTTTTCCAGAGCCTCCTCCAAGCCCCAGGCTCGGGAGTGACAGTGGCTGGGGTCTTCTCTTGGACCTGTATGAAACCCTTCTTGGGTGCCGTGCCCACTCCCCGGAGAGAGCCCGGCCGCTTCGCTGTCGTCAGAGGCTCCAGGGATGCTCACCTTCCTTCCGAGAGGGCCGCACCCCTTGAGGCTCCAGTGCTCATCTGACAGGCCGAGCTGCCCAAGCTGTGCGCTGGGCCTGACGCGTCCCCAGAGCGGCGTTGACCCTGAGTGGCACATGGAGCCGGTGTTCCAGTGGGCAGACTGGCGGGAGAGAGGCTCCGGGCGGCTGAAGTTGGGGTGGGGGTTGTGTTGTTGAGATTACAATTTGCTTCTCTCTTCCAGAGTCAGGAGAGCCTTCCCATTTTTCTGGCCTCAAAAACAAAGCAGCATTAGACACAAATGCTTCTCCCAAAGTGCCCCCCACCCCGCAGGAAGTGCCGCGATGCCGTGCAAACAGTGTGGGCTTCGGAGGCAGACAACCAGGATGGCTCCTAGCTCTGCCACGTACCCGTTAGAGTACCTGCAGGGAATTACTTTGCCTCTCTGCCCCTCAGTTACTTTCTTTGTAAAATAGAGTAATAATAGTACCTACTGCTGAGGGGGCCTGGCACAGTAAGAGTGGTGTAAGGACTTGCTCTGTTGTTATCGTGTGTAGAATGTGCAGTTTATCCTCATTTTTCAGTTGTGGGTCTTGTGAAGAACAGATGAAAGATGCGGCCCCTGGCTAGCTGGCTGGTCCCTCTGGTTAGGTGGGCATTGTGATTCCAGGCTCTCTCTGGGTTGGTGGAGGTTGTGGAGGGCATTGGAATGTCTCTGTTTGTCCCTGAGATGGCTGTGGGATGAGGGGATGGGGATCAGGGTGTTAGGGGGTAGAGGTGGCCGCTGGGCCACCTGTTGCTCAATCCCTCCACCCACCGGGGCACCCTGGGAAAGGAGAAGAAACTCACCCACTGAAAGGCTGCTGGCACCTGCTCTGCAGCGGCTGAAGTGCCTTCTGTCTGAGAGAGGAAAAGAGTCCCAATGTAGGCACAGGCCTGGCCCTGGATGACCTTGGGCGAGTCACAACCCCTCAGTGGGGCTTAGTATCTGTCTGACTCAGGTTGAGGTGAGAGCCCACCCACTGCTGCCTTCAGCAGAAGTATGTGCCGCAAAAGGGCTCTTTGGAGTGGGCTAATTATTTTAAATTTTATTTGATGGCTTTTGTCAGTACATGCCACTCTCCACTGCATCCCAGTCTCCCTTCAGCTGACTTCACACACGTTACACACTTAATGCCACTTACTGCTTCTCCAGTCATTTGAGTTTGAGACTTTTGGGTTCTTCTGACCCTCCCATTGCCATGCTCTGAAAGGGACACTCTCCCAGTCTACAAAGCCATTATTATTTATGCACATGATGTTTTCCCTGTCTGATTAAAAAAAGGAGGAAGGGGCCGGGCACGGTAGCTCACACCTGTAATCCCAGCACTTTGGGAGGCTGAGGCAGGTGAATCATGAGGTCAAGAGATCAAGACTATCCTGGCCAACATTGTGAAACCCCTTCTCTACTGAAAATAGAAAAATTAGCTGGATGTGGTGGCTTGTGCTGTAGTCTCAGCTACTTAGGAGGCTGAGGCAGGAGAATTGCTTGAACCCAGGAGGTGAAGGTTGCAGTGAGCTGAGATCGCGCCACTGCACCACTCTAGCCTGGCAACCCAGTAAGACTCAGAAAAAAAAAAAAAAAAGAGGAAGGAGGACTTCTTGACGGAGGTTTTTTTTTTTTTTTTTTTTTTTTTTTTTTTTTTTTTTTTGGTCTAGTGGCTGAAGAACAGAGGAATCTTAGAGGAGAGAAACTTCTTTCTCAGGGCACTCAAGGTGCAGACCACATCTCCAGCCCTCTGGCCCACATGTTTTTTCCTGATGCCTAACTAACTCTCCAGTCCTCGGTTCCTGTATGGCAGGAGGCACACTGATTTATTACTTGCTTTGTGCCAGGAGCATTGTGTGTGCTGTTTTACTCCATTCTCCCGTAATCCTGGTGCAGTGTAGGTGCTATTCTCCTGGTCTTAACAGGTGAGGAGGCTGGGCATGGAGACATTAGGTTGCTTGCTCAAGCTCCCAGCAACAGATCCTGGATTTAAACTCAGACTGGGGGACCTGTCTTGTGGTGCTCACACTGCTTCCCTATTGCCCCCACTGCGTTGTGTTCCTGCTGCTCCGTCTCCAAGGTGGCCGCACCCTGGCAGCGTAGGGGTGAGGGGCAGATTAAGATCCATGAAAGGAGAAAGATCCCGGGCTGGCCCTCTAAAAACACTAAACTCCCTCATTCTCTAACTTCTAGATCAGAGGACAGCCACCTCCCAATCCATCATGGCTCCAAAGACTGGGGTGCCCGGGTTGCAAGGAGGCCACAGGCCTCTGCAGCAAAAGGCTAGGGAGGGTTTGAGCCTAGATAGGACCTGGCAAAAGCCTCCTCTCACTGCCGGCCGCCGGGAGCTGTCCAGGGTGCTGGCCCTGGCCCCACCGCCAACCAAGAAGCCTCCCATGAAGGCCCCGCCCCTCTGGCTTCCCCTTCACCTGAACGCTTCGTAAATTCCTTTCCCGACTCCTCTATCTGAGCATAACTTGCAGGCAACAGAGAACTTCCCATCCAATTCTGTAGGAGAAAATCGAAGCATTTTTCTCTCCTTTCTCAAGCAGAAATAGCAACTGTTGCGGCAGCATTCCTATCTGGTACTCAGTGAAAGTTCAATGAGTAGAGGAAGGAACGAACGTATTTAGTAGACACATAGAAGAACTTATAAGTTACCCGGCACTGTTCTAAGCATTTGGCGAGTATTAACTCTCACCAACCTTCATATTACTTTCTTATAGGCAAGGACAATGAGGTAAAGTAATGTATTCACAGTCAGAGAGCTCACAAGTGGTAAAGATGGGATTCACATGCAGGTGATTTTGTTCCAGCATCCTGCTCCCAGCCACCATGTGGCCCTGCTGCAGGATGGCTGAAGATGGTGAGATGACTCACTTGAAAGTGTCTAGGCCAATGCTTGATACCCAGTGGGAGCTTAATTGTTATTATTTTGTATGGATAGGGACAAATTGGTGATTTTAGCTGACAACCTTTCTTCTCATTTTATTCACAAGATACAACTGTGTCCACAGTCTGATGGACTAAAATTTGTTCCTTGCTGGACCAATGCCACGGGGTGGGGGAGCTTGCTGGGGATGGAGGAGTCCTGGTTTGTGGGAGTTTGGGAGGGGTGGAAGGAGAGCCGTGATGCACCAGTGCCTGGGTGAGGTCTAGGGGGTATTTGGAGGTCTGGGGTGGTTGCGGTGGGGGGTGCTGCTGTGGAGGGAGGTGCCAGCCCAGCCTGGCCTCATTTCTGAGAAGGTCATGGGGCCATATCAGTTCCAGGGCTTTGCTAGTTGTTGCTTCCCTGAAACATCTGGTTCCAGAGAGGTGAAGCCACTGTATTTCTGTGGAGAAGCAGGCTGATGTTGGTGATGGCAGTGTGTGGGCGGGGCATCCACTCCTGATTTATTATTTCTTTGTCTCTCTGGAAGCACTTAAGTACAGGCTTCGTTCCAATGAAGCTCATGAGCCTCTCTGGATTCCAGCACTGGGGGTTGAGGATGCAGTTTTCTCAGGGCTCCATAACCAGTCCCCTGGGCACTGGCTCAGGCGGGCCGCAGGGCCTCAGCATCACTTAATTAATTTAGACTTCCCCAGTCATATATTCTCAGATTCAAAGGAAGGGAGTGGCCAGAGTCAGCCTTTCCCAGAAACCTGTGAGTCTGGTGGCTGGAAGCCAGAGGACTACGTGCCTGCTTGCCTGCCCTTGGCCAGCCTGTCCTCAGTGCCCAGACTTGCTTTGTGTACAACATAGCTGGGCTTCGATAGGGAAAGAGACTGCTTTGTGAGTGGGCCTCAGGGCCCCTCTCTACAGCTCCCAGGGACAGGACCTGGCTCACTTTTATTCTAGCTCCCTGACACTGTGAATCACTGGTTGGAAGCATGGCCTCCAAATGCCTTTGGTTTCTGTTCTTTCCACTTTCTTTGCATCTCAATCCAATTAATGGGTCAGATTCATTTCCCTCCTCCATTGAGACCACTCCCTGCCTACCTCCAGCCCAGATCCTACATCTTCCCCTACCGGGACAGTTAATCCCTTCACTTGTCCCTTGCTTCTGACCCTGATAATCCACTCCTGCAGGGATGCCAAGCTTCTTTTCTCTGTAAAGTTTCAGGCAACCTCCCAGCTTGTTCACAGACCTCTCAGGCACCCCTGCTGCTTGGGACTGGAGTCAGTGTCCTCTCCCCACATGGTGACCTTCCACAATGCCTCCCACCCTTCCTGCTCTCCCCGTCTTCATCTTCCCTGACAGGCCCCAGGAGCTCCTACCTCTGTACCCTGGAACCAGTGTTGCCTTGGTTCCTGCCCAGCTTTGTCTCTCCTTGGTTGCCATATTCTTCCCTGATTCCTGATACATTGTGAACATGCCCCCATCCAATCAAATTTTCTACTCTTCTTCTGAAATGTATCCCACACAGTGTTGGAGGTGTTCCCACATACCTCAGAGCCCTCTGCAGACAAGATCTGTATTCTGCTTGTTAGGCATTCTATGCAGTACTGGCCATAGCATTTTGCATGAGAACTGATGTGTCAGTGGTTTTTAAATTCATCTCTACATTTATTAGAATGAAAATTAATCATGTAAGTCATACATATACACATTCTTTTCATAGAAATCAGAGCATTATGAAAGGTCTGAGTGGCGGCCACCTCTCAGATGCCACCATCCTTACTATTTTGATGTGTGTTTTCCAAACCCTTTCTAAATTTGTTTCCATATATACGTATGAGCTCATATAAAATTTAACATAAGTAACATTATGCTTAAATAAGTATATATTCACATAAATGTTGTTACATGTGTATCATTCTATATTTATCTCCTTTTCCACTCTACATTATATCTTCTTTAGCCTATAAAGAAATAGTTGGATTTTCTCACCTGCAGCAGAATATTTCTGGTTATAAACATGCCCCAGTGTTTTCAGCTGTCCCCTATGGTTGAGCATTGGGTCAGGTCTGATTTCTAGGTGTTACAGTGTTGAGATGGATTTCCTTGTGCTTGTGTGGAGGTGCTTCCCCATGTGATACAAAAACAGTGGGGACTACTGGGTCAATTATAGCAGTCTCCACATTTTAAACTTTAAATCTCCAAATGGCCCTGTCAAGTGGCAGTATAAATGTAACCCCCTTGTCCTCCCACAAACAGCACATGGGAGTACAGATCCCCTTCCACTTATGATGGGGCTATGTCCTGATAAACCCACTGGAAGCTGAAAACATTGTGAAGTGGAAAATGCATTTAATATACCTAATGTACAGAACATCATAGCTTAGCCTACCCTAAACACGCTCAAAAAGCTTCCATTAGCTAACAACAGTTGAGTAAAATCACCTGGTCACACAGCATGGAGTATGGGGTGTTTTCCCGTGCAATCACATGGCTGGCTGAGAGCTGTGGCTCGTGGCCATGCCCCAGCATCTTGAGAGTATAGTACAGCATGTCACTAGACCAGAAAAGATCAAAATTCAAAATCTGAAGTGTGGTTGTTACTGAGCGCGTATCGCTTTTGCACCATTGTAAAGTTGAAAAATCCTAAGTCAGGCCACACACTGGTCATGGATGTTGGTAAACAATTCCCCACACTCATGCCAACACTTGCTCTTATCTTTTTCCCTTTTGTCAATCTAGTGGAAGAAGAGTGTTTATTATCATTTTAATCATTTAATTGTTTAATTGGCTGAGCACTTTTTCACATGTTTATTAGTCATTTGTATTTTCTCTTTTGAGAATTGCCTGTTACTTGTTTCTCGATTAGTCTTTTTCTCAACATTTTAAAATAGAATGTCTTTGCCCCAAATACTTACATTGTGGATGAAAATTATTGCTACTTCTTCTTTTTTTTTTTTTTTTTTTGGAGACAGAGTTTCGCTTTTGTTATCCAGGCTGGAGTGCAATGGCGCGATCTCGGCTCACTGCAACCTCCGCCTCCTGGGTTCAAGCAATTCTCCTGCCTCAGCCTCCCAAGTAGCTGGGACTACAGGCACGTGCCACCATGCCCAGCTAATTTTTTGTATTTTTAGTAGAGACGAGTTTTCACCATGTTGACCAGGATGGTCTCAATCTCTTGACCTCATGATCCACCCGCCTTGGCCTCCCAAAGTGCTGGGATTACAGGCGTGAGCCACCGTGCCCGGCCGCTACTTCTTTACTAATAGATTCTATGGCTAATACTTCTTGGGTTGGATGAATTAGAGTGGATGTGAGGTTACTGCATCAATTAAAACCCTTCAGAGCCTCTTCTTCATCAACAGGAGAGTCCAGATTCTCAACATAAAAGATTCTCTGTAATCTGTCTACCTCCATGCTCTCAATGTGATGCCTGGAATTGATTCCTGATTCCATCACCTTCTGTCTATCTAACCTTGAACAAATTTAATTTCATGCTCTGGATCTAGGGTCTGTTATTAAAAAAATCTTACAGAGTTGTCCCTTCTTTGCAAGTTTCTAACTCTGACCTTGTGCAAGTTACTTAACCTTTCCAAATCTTACTTACCTATCTATAAAATGGGTGCACTGACAATACCTTGTAGGGTTTTATATGAATGGAATGAGATTACCTGTAAAGTAAGCGAGTACTGTTGTTAATTATACCATTTCCTGTCTACCTAGATGACTTCTATTCATCACTTATGATCAAATCGAGCTGTTTCCCCCACCCCACCCCTTTGTTCTCTGACCACACACCCACTGCTGTACTCATCACACTGCATAGTGGGGAGGTGTTCACATGGCTGTTTCCTCACCCTGAGTGCAGCCTTGAGGATGGGGGCTGAGGTGGGCAGGCTCACTGCCTGGTACAGAACACCCTGAATCAATAACTGTGGAATGGAGGAACACGTCTGTTTGTTAGTTTTGAAAAGAATTAGGGCTTTCTCGTTATGCCAAAATTCTACTGAGCTTGGAGTGGATGGACGGACATTTAGAAGGAAGTTGTATTCTTGACAAATACTCCAGACACACCCTGGGGAGACCAGGAAATAGCTCCCCTGGTTGACTAGTCGGGTAGGCAGAAAAGATGTTTATGGGAAACTGCATTTTATAGGCAATTGGCTTTGTTGGAAAACTGGCTGCCAGCCATCTCTCCTGAGTTCTGAGGCTTGTCGTGATTGGAAAGGTGTGCACTGATCAGCCAGATCACTTCCATTTTCAGACTGGAAAATTGTAGGTTTGGTGCAGGGGTCACCTAGGACATCAGGGCAGAGGAAGGCTGGGACTGTGCAGAGGGGACTGCCTCGAAAGGATGCCCAGGCAGATGCTTGCTGTGTCTCTGCTGTATATCCCAGTGCCTGGCACACAGTGGCACGGGGGACTAAGTGAAAATCCAGTGGACAGCTTGTTTTGGAACCAATTGTTCTGGATGGGTAGAAAGCGACCAACTATTTTGTGTGCTTGGTTAATGAAGTCATGAGTTCAAGATCATTTCTCTTGGAGTAAATAGGCTCCTGCTGAGAGGGGCTCCTGGATGCGGACAGTTGGGGGAGACACGAGGAGGAGGCCCCATCCAGTGGGAAGGCTGAGCCCTGAAGAGCATGCACACTATGCTGGCATGGGCACTGCAGGCTGGACCCAGAGAGGAGCAGCGGTGCCTGCAAAGTCCCCCAGTTTCAATGACGTGTGTCTTCCCAGGCTGTCAGCCACCGCCGTGTCTAGGCAAATCTGATGTGAGAGACAGAGGTCAGGAGATGTGACAGTGCCAGACGCGGTGGAAGGCTTTCACTGTCATTAGCTTTCACTCTCAGAACACCCCTGTGAGGTCAGTCCTCTTCTGGGCCCCATTTTAACAATTGAAAATTGGCAGCACAGGCGGGTGAGTAATGTGCTGAGACACAGGCCGTCTGACTCACGCTCATGAGTTCTTCATCCACTTGGCCATGTGGCTTTGGTGCTTGGAGGTCTTAGGTGTTCCTCTGTGGTCTTCAAAGTGCTTCTCTTTCCATAGTCCCTCTGACCTGTGTGCAGGGTCAATGCAAGTGTCCTCCCTTGGGTAAGGGAGACCTTTCAGCCCCAAGAACAGGGGGCTGGGCACCCTTTATCTCTTTCTCCAGACATTCTGAGCTGTGTCCTTATGAGCTCTAGCTGGGACTATTGCAGTAGCCTGCTGGCAGTTACCCTCATCCAGTGTTGACACCAGCTCCTGATCTCCCAAACTACCCCTGAGTCAACTTTTTGAAATGTAGCTCTTCCCCATAGTAGGAACTCACTGGATAGTTGTCTAATGGTCATCCTGCTGCTTTCCATTCTCATTGCCTGGAGTCAAATGTACCAGGTCAGCTTGGCTATTGAGGCCTTGAGTGTGTAGTCCTTGCACTGCCTGCCACACACAAGGGTGTCGGCCCAGGACACCTGTGTCCTGCTGTCCTGGTCCCACTGCTGACTGTGTTTTATTTCCCCCTTTCCCAGCAGAATGGGGTCCTCAACACAGGCATGTGCTGGCCCCTGAGCACATGCATCCACTCCAGCCTCGTCACGAAGGGCTCCTGGCCCAAGTTGAATCCATCTCACATCTCCCAAGAGCAAACAATGGGACCTCAGGCAGAAAAATACCTGGAATGGTTTGTGCCACACATACATATCAACCCTTCTGAAGTGAGGCATGCTCTTTTATTCATTATATTTGTCAAATGCTATTCACAACCCACTAATTTGATTTTATAACCTGCAGTTCCTCACAATATCCTTATCATGTCCATATTCTCTCTCATTTTATATGTGATGAAACTGCCACAAAGAGAGATGACGTAATTTACTGCACCACTAGGAAGTGACAGAACCAGGATCTGAACCCAGGAAGGTGGTCCCAGAGCCTGTGTGCGCAGCCCCCACAAATGTAACTTTGATGATTGATCAGGGCTCCAGGAGTTGAGTGGCTTATAGCACAGGAGGCCATACTGAGTGGCTTCAGGGGTGGCTTCCAGCTCCTCCCCACCTTTGGGAAGTGGCAGGAAGAAGAAAGAGCTGGAGCACTCACCCTACCCTCCAGGGTCCAGCCTGAGCTGCAGGTGGCTCTGCCCAGAGCCCTGATCTCACCCCTGCAGGAGCCAGGGGACAGTGGTCTTGTGCTGAAGTGGGCAATGCTGCCCTATCACTATGCATGATCACGCTCTGATACTGCGTCACACACATGGTCTGTGACCCTCTCAGATGGGTCATCAGCGTGTCCCAGCACCTGGTGCTGTGCCTGGCCCATGCAGAAGGAACACATCAAAGGTGGCTCCATTTGGAAAGTCTCTCAGGGAGCTAAGTGACCAGAGTTCTGATTCTCTCTTGTCGAGATACAGGACGTTAAAACACAACTGAGGAAGCTGGTGG
>PVKV010042764.1:0-10504 GCA_004027835.1 Alouatta palliata | reverse complement strand
AAAAAAAAAAAAAAAGAAAAGGCAAACAATCAAAAAAAAAAAAGAATTTTTTTAAAAAGCACCTGAAAATGCACTACTCAAAAATGAATCTTACCATTAACAGCATCTGCAACAAGTCTGCCCACACAACTTAGGTATTCTCCCTGCCAGTTACATAAAACAACTCACACTGCCTCCCCCGCAGTGTTTCAAAGGCTACATTTCCTTCCCATGGGAGTTTTTCTAAATTTAGAATGCAAAGTTTACCACTCACATAGTTTCAATTAAGATGACATGCGCTTTATGAGAATAACACACACACAGTCAATCTCCTGCGAAATCAACCCCTCTTAAAATTAAGATCCCATTTCCATGCAGGTCAGTGAGCAGGACTTCCAAGACGCATCAAGAGAGGGGTTGTTTCTGGAACATTCATCTTGGAATGAAGAAAAATTCCTCAGGGAGACTTTTTCTTGTTTGTCTGCTGTGGAAACTCTGCCTGTTAGAGAAGCCAAGCCTCTGTTCTCTGAGAAGAGCAAAGAAATCTTCAACTGCGGGGAGTTCTAATGGACAATATGAGTGAGAGCAGAATTAAAGACTTGCAGAGACAGTTCAAGCCTTGTTGGAAAGGATCCCTGCTCAGATGGGCCTTTTACAGACATGCAGTATAGTTACTCTAGAATGAATTAGCTGTTTTATCATTTATTATCATCATCATCAACAGTAGTGGTTAATATGCATTGAAGGCCTAATACATACTAGTTAGCATTCTAAATGCTTGACTCTGTTAAGTTTATAAGCATGAAATCTTTACAACAATCCTATCATGTAGATACTGTTACTAACTCCATTTTAGAAAGGAGGATAAAAAACTTACTAGGCTAGGCTCAGTGGCTCATGCCTGTAATTCCAGCACTTTAGGAGGCTGAAGCAGAAGAATCACTTGAACCCAGGAGTTTGAGACTGGCCTGGGAAACATAGGGAGACCCCGTTTCTTAAAAACAAAACAACAACAACAACAAAAAATAAACACTTTAAAAAATTAGCAGGCATGGGTGGTCCCAGCTACTTGGGAGGCTGAGGTGGGAGGATTGTTTGAGCCCAAGAGGTCAACGTTGTAGTGAGCCATGACTGTGCCACTGCACTCTAGCCTGGGTGACAGAGCGAGACCCTCTCTCAAAACAAAAACAAAAACAAAAACACCAATGTACTTAAGCTCACATGATTGGATGTGGCCAAGCTGGGATTCAAACCCAACATCTGACTCCAGAGCCCAAGCTCTGATGCCTCACTCATCCTGTCTCTCATAGCCAGTGTCGACTGAGCACTATGGATGATCTTACCCAAATCCTCCTGGCCACCCAGTACGGAAGGTTTTATGACCCTCATTTGATAGATAAGGAAACAGGAATTAAGAGTGTCAGAGACTGGAAGACAGTGTGACGATTTCTCAAGGACCTAGAAACAGAAATTCCATTTGACCCAACAATCCCATTACTGGGTATATAGCCAAAGGATTATAAATCATTCTACTATAAGGACACATGCACACGAATGTTCATTGCAGCACAGTTTACAATAGCAAAGACCTGGAACCAACCCAAATGCCCATGGATGATAGACTGGACAGGGAAAATGTGGCACATATACACCATGGAATATTATGCAGCCATCAAAAATGATGAGTTCGTGTCCTTTGTAGGGACATGGATGAACCTGGAAACCATCATTCTCAGCAAACTGACACGAGAACAGAAAATCAAACACTGCATGTTCTCACTCATAGGCGGGTGTTGAACAATGAGAACACATGGACACAGGGAAGGGAGCATCACACACTGGGGTCAGTCGGGGGAAATAGGGGAGGGACAGCAGGGGGTGGGAAGTTGGGGAGGGATAGCATGGGGAGAAATGCCAGATATAGGTGATGGGGAGGAAGGCAGCAAATCACACTGCCATGTGTGTACCTATGCAACAATCTTGCACGTTCTTCACATGTACCCCAAAACCTAAAATGCAATTTAAAAAAAAAAAAGATATGCAAAAATAAAAAGTAAAAAAAAAAAAAAAGTGTCAGGGACTTGCCTAAGGTGACACACCTAGCAAAAGGCTGGGCCAGGATGTGGAGCCAGGCATGCCTGTGCAGTGCACTCTTGCTCCTGATCACTTGATCATACTTCTTTCACACTGCAAAAGACAAACATCTGACTGAGTGACATAAAGTGGGTGAGGGCAAAGCAAAAGAGGAAAGCAGGAAGTAGTGGCTGGAGGGCCTCAGAGGGTCACACTGTACACTTGAGACCCAGCATCAGGGCTGGCCTAGGTGAGTAAGAAGGGTGTGGGAGGGATGAAACAGAAAGTATTAAGCATATTTACTATCCCAGAGACTTGGGGCATCCTGTAAAGACACAGACATTCTGGAAACTCTGTCACCTATACCTCCCTCCATGGGTCTGATTTTTGGACACCTCCACCTGCTTACTCTAGTGATTAATTCTGAACCTTAGCATGCAGACGGCCCATGTGCTCATGTCTGGGGGCAGTTGGCATGGGTGTCATAAGTGGGAATGGGTCACAGAAGGGGTAGCCTGGGACTGGATGGGAGTGGGGGCAGCAAAGTCCTGAGGCCCACAGCACAGGAATGTGCAGGTGTCAAGGCCAAGGTGTTATCAAAAAACTAGCAAGTTCTTTTTGATTTGTCTCTGCTTAGAAGAAAAGCTCAAACAAACAACAACAAAAAGAAATAGCCTGATAACTTTAAATATATTGTAAAACTTTTGAATTGTATATGAGTTTGAAATCCTCACTCAGCCACTTATTAGCTTTGTGATCTTGATCAAATCACTACATCTCGTCAGTTTCCTCACCTAGGAAATGGGGATAATACTAGTATCTCCTCATGAGGTCATTAGGAAAATTAAATGAATCAATGTATGTAAACTGCTTAGAATAGTACTCTGTGCCATAGAAATGCTGGCAGTTGCTGTTGTCATTATTTTCTAGCAGTGGTTATCACTTGGGTTTTAAAAGACCTTTATATTGAAGTCTTTTGACCTTAAATTGAATTTTTATTTCTTTCCTAGAGGTTGACTGCTTAGAACATTCACATGGCTCCAAGCAATCAACCTCTAGGAAAGACATAAAAATTTTCAATTTTACTGGTTCCTCCAGGTAGGGAGTAGGTAGAACTCCAACCAACTACTAGGTTTTTTCCATAACCCTTGAATGCAAATAATCATTCTAAAGCAGAGCTCTGACTCCTCATAAATTAGTATTAATCATGAATCACTTCTAGAAACAAATAAAAAGATTAAAAAAAAAAAAGAAGGCTGGCGTGGTGGCTCACACCTGTAATCCTAGCACTTTGATAGGCCGAGGCAGGTGGATCATGAGGTCAAGAGTTTGAAACCAGCCTGACCAACGTGGAGAAACCCAGTCTCTACTAAAAACACAAAAAAATTATCCAGGTTTGGTGGCACACGTAATCCCAGCTACTCAGGAGGCTGTGGCAGGAGAATCGCTTGAACCTGGGAGGCGGAAGTTGCAGTGAGCTGAGATCACGCCACTGCACTCTAGCCCGGGTGACAGAACGAGACTCCATCTCAAAAACAAAAAACAAAAAACAAATTACTTTATAAGCTACAAGGTCCTTAAGGTAAGGGACCTCTTATACTTATTGCCTGAACAGATGAGATTGTTTCATGCCTTTACGCCTTTGCATAAATTGGTTCCTCTGCCCTCATCTCTACCTCCATATGCCTACTGAACTCCTATTTATATGTTAAAATCCAGCTTGGACATCTACTCTGTGCTCATTTGACACTGTACATATTTATACTGTATGCATTCCTCTCTATTATATGTTGTCTCCCACTAGATTGGCTCAACTGTCTTTGTATATCACTTAGCACATGGTGTTCAGTCTTCTGCTCATTAAACGAATACTGATAGAAGGCCTGCTATGTGTCAGGTGCCACAGGAGACACTAAGGAAGGATACAACAGTTAGCGAGACCAGCATGGTGGAGATCATAGGGAGGGAGATCACCAGACTGAATTTCCTGCCTTCTTGCCAAAATAGGGCCGTCTTCCAAAGATATATTTGATGCAGATGTGCTGAGCATAAGTTGAACACGCATCTGGCTAAATGTATTCATGTGGGTGCTGCTTAGTGGATAAGTACCACCCATGCCTCACTTCCCAGGAAGGGGCTCTCAGAAGTTGGTTGGCAGCTTCTCAGCCTTGAAACCAGCCACCAGCATGTGTCTGTGGGACTGCGAGGTGGGGGAGCCAGGCCATGGCGGACCTTCTTGCATTGCTGTTCTCCATGAGTTGCTGACTTGTGAACCTGCAGCTGCGTTCTGAGAGCTGGCAAATCTGAAAATGCAAGGTGAAGTCAACTTCAGCTTGGGATGTGTGCACAGAAACCAGCCCTGTGTACAATCTGAGGATGCCCACTGGAGACAACCCCACGACAACCCCACAGGGCCTGGGCAGTGCAACACACAGAGAAGTTAGCATGGTTTATAAGATGGAGAAAAGTTTACTAAGCAGAATCCTCTTTCGAAGTGAGCTGTAGGTGTTTGAGAAAAACACCCAAACAATTTCTTAGGTCAAATGAGAGGCCTGGAGGGAGTCTAATCATGTGTCAAATTAAGCAAGGAAAGAAAAGGGATGGATGTTTATTGTCACAGGTGTGACAGAGTCTGCTAGTTGTCTTCCAATATTTATTCTCCCTTTCTTCCACAATAAGAGAACTACCAGGTTTTAGACAGGCAGATACCTGCCCAGAATAAAGACTACATTTCCCAGGCTACTTTGTAAGCAGATGCGGTTATGTGGCTAAGTTCTGGCAAACAGGATGGAAGCAGAGGTGGTGTGCAACTTCTGCGATATTCCTAAAGGGAGGGTGCATGCCCTTTTTGCTGGCTGGAAGGTGTATGTAATGGCTGGAGCTGCAGCAATCATTTTAGATGATGAGATGATTTTAAAAATAGAAGCCAAGCATGAAAGAGTAAGAAAGAAGAGGGTCTAGTACTGTGGAGACCACAACTGCCCTGGACTGTTTATACCCAGACTTACCTATCGTGAGGCAGAAATAAACTCCTTTAGATCACTGCTATTATTATTTTTTTAATTATTAAAAAAAAATTTCTGTGGCTGCGGGCAAAAGCATAAACACTTATTTATTACTTATACCACAAAAGACCAGGGGAAAGCGTGAACGCAGTCCCCCACTACTGCAAATTATGCAGTCGAGTTTCCCACATTTGGGGAAATCGCAGGGGTCAGCACATCCGGAGTGCAATGAATGAGCCTCGCCCTGAGAAAACCACCTTCGTGATTGTGGTATCTCCCCTGCCAGGTAAGTATTCTTTTTTTCTATTATAGCTAAAACTAATGTCAATAGGAAACAGGAACAAGGGAGTGAAATGAGGGCTGAGCCTGTGAAGAGACCTATAGCCAATCACTTGTTACAAGTCACCTCTTGTGGTGTTTTGGACATGCTACCCAAAAATATGGGACATTAGCATATGAGCATATTAAATATTTTAAGCAGATGGGATCTGAGACAGCATATGCAGGAAGGTTTCCAGACCTGTATGAGTCTGCTCTCATGCTGCTAATAAAGACATACCCGAGACTGGGTAATTTATAAAGGAAAGAGGCTTAATTGACTCACAGTTACACATGGTTGGGGAGGCCTCACAATCATGGGGGAAGGTGAAGGGGAAGCAAGACACGTCTTATATGGCAGCAGGCAAAGGACATGTGTGCGGGGGAATCCTTTATAAAATCATCAGATCTCCTGAGACTTAGTCACTATCACGAGAACAGCATGGGAAAGACCAGCTCCCATGATTCAGTTATCTCCCACCAGGTCACTCCCACAACACATGGGAATTATGGAAGCTACATTTCATGAGATTTAGGTGGAGACACAGCCAAACTCTATCACCTTTCTCCTGCTCTTCTTCCCTGAAGCAGGTCATCATACCCAAGAAGGATTTTCTGACCCTTCACTGAAGGTCATACAACCTTCATGTGGAGGTGACCTCCCTCTACTCACAGCAGAGGAGCATCTGCATATCTGAAGACACTGGGACAAGAAAAGAATCTGAACAAACAGGGCTTGCTTGCTAGGAGCCCCCCAGTTTGCCACCATTAGATTGCACTCTTTTGCCCTATCATATTTCTCCATGACTGTCCACTTGTCAACAAACTTGGCACAAAAATACACAGGTTTAATCATTTCTTCAGGTATCCATTTTCTTATGAAGGCTCCAGTGTCACATAAACTTATAATATTAAATAAATTTGCACTTCTCTTGTCAGTCTGTCTTTTGTTATGGGGCCACAGCCGTGAACCGAGGATGGATGAGACATTCCCCCTTCCACACCTCTCATGATCATCCTAATATTTGGTAAATTTAGTCAATTAATGACAAGTCAATTCATGCCATGTGGATTTTTGTGGAAAATGGATTTGGGGAGAGAAATGAAGGCAGCACATAAGGTTGTAGAAGTGGAGAGGCAGAAAAAGCAAGCTCTGGAAGTCTCTGGAAGTCCCTTGAAGCCATGGGAAATGGTTTGGAACTCCTAGACCTTTCCATTTGAATTGAATAAGACTTCTGGGGATGTGAGTTATAAATTCGAGGGCAATGCCTCACAGGGGACACCAGATTAGAGGTCTGGAAAGGGAGGCTCCCTGGCAGAAGCTACCTTTTAGCTGAGGCCAGAGGCCCTTGAGGCATTTGCCCCAGAGGCAACAGGGCTCAGGTCCAGTCCAGTGTAGCTGGAAAGGGACTGGACAGGGAATGAGGGGAGTACTGTGTGACTTAGGGGTGATAAGAATAGAGTTCCCCCAGGTTTAATCAGAAGACTCTGAGATCAGCAATGCCTCCTAGAGAGACATCCCTGGCTCCAGTACAGAAAGCAGATGAGAGACAAGCCAGCCGGAAGCAGGGAAGGTCAGTGCCAAGCCACTGCTGCCATCTGGGCAAGAGGTGATGACAGCTTCTACTAGGGGTTGGGAAGAAGAGGAGCATTTGAGGGAGATCCAGAAGGTAGAGCAAAGCCTAGAGCAATGAGGAAGAATGAAGACTCAAGGAAGTCTCCTGAGGGTTCTTCCCTGGCACCAGTAAATATAGGACATGACGTCTTTGGGCATGTTCTCTGGATCAGGCCTGGAGCTAGGAGGATGCTGGGGGTCAGGTGGGTGGGCTGCAGCATATTTACGTCTGACCCTTTTTCTCTGTTACAGCTTCTCCTAGGGCCTCTATTTCTCTATTTCTAAGTAAAAGAAGGGGAAAAAAAGGAGGATGAGGAAGAAGAAATATCCCTTAGAATTCACAAGGAAAAGCCAGCCAGATCCTCTTCTCCACATCAGTTTCACCCTTGGCCTTCTTTCCCAGCCTTTCAATCACCTGCCACAGGAAACTTCAGGAACTACCCATGGAAGTGCCAACAAATGCCCTGAATAGGCATTCTCTTATTTGCCACTACTTTAAAACTGATGTAAAGTGACCAAAGCATTCTTTCCAGTTCCCTCCTCCACTATCCTCTCCAGCTGATAGTGAATGCTTTACATATACGAAAGCAACAAAGCAGGTTTTGGGAAATAAGCCATGAGATGAAACCTCTCCCAACAGGGGAGATGAATACCAACAATGCAACAGACCAGCTTTGATCGATATGTAGGTAACTTGGGTTGCAGGGATAAAAAGTCTGAGCAAATATAAATCTTAAATTTAAATGCACATCACCCAGATTTTAAATAATGATCCTCTTTCCTTTGGGATCATTAAATCTGAAGCCAAGGAGGGAGGCCAGGGAGAAAATAAAGCATAAATCTATCAATTAGCTTTATAATGTAGAAGGGAGTTGAAACCCCCAAAAGGTAGCAGGAACAGCTTTTAAATCCTGCCTTTTCTCTGCCCCTGTCTACCTCTCACAGCCACCCTAATTAATTGCAGCATAAGTGTCAAACTATGGAATCAGGGCCAAGATGCAGTAGGGGCCTGAACTGCTGAGTTCAAAGAGAGCTCATTTGTTTATTACTATTATGTAATGACTGAGTCAGTCACACTGAACATCCTGTGGGAGACCTTGTTTCCATTAATAAAAACCTTGTTTTCTTCAAAGTGAAAGAACAGATTAATACATTTAAAAATGAGTAGAAATAGGTTCATTTACTAAAGAATTTCAGTGGCTGCAAGCTGAGATTTCCTAGCGTTCAGGGCAAGCATGGGGAGGCTGAGTTCCATCTTGAGTCACTTGCTCACTAAGAAAAAAATAACTCAGGTAAAGGTCATACACAAGGTGAATTTTACTCGATTTGGAGAGTTTTAAATGTGCATTTTATACTCACTCACTAGGGAATGTAAACTCATATTAAAAGTGCATACATTCATTGTCCTAAGTAAGGAATTGAGGACTTAAGGAGGAGAGGGTAGTATTTTCATGTCTTACTCTAATGGAAGGTCATCATTTTGGAAGACTGTGGAACAAACAGGAAGTTGGTAGCTGGCTACCCAAGGAGGGCTTATACGAAGGGGTTCTGTGACTTCTCTGAAAACACTACGCATCTCCCAAAACTGGGAAAATTAAGGCAGAGGAATTTCTGATTGGGGGTTTATGCTTACACTTTAGAATGGAAAGTGGCTAGGTGAGACGATGAGTGAGAGGTGATATTAAGAGACCATGAGTCTGTTGCAGGTAAAAGCACCAAAACCCTATCTTTCCCACAAAATCTCAGGGCAAGCTAATTGGTTATGTTCCACATAGCTTAAAGGACCTGCAAACCAAGACACAAACTGTGCGTAACACGGCTACCTTGAACGATGACCCTTAATGGTGAGCATCTTCTCACTGGCATCACCAAGAATGACAGTTGAAACTCATTGTTACAAATCTTGGGGGAAAAGAGTATCCCTTCTCTAAATCAACAGGCAATACACAGCACTGGATTACCAGCAACCTGGGAACTGGAACCCAGTCTTCTCATCCGTTTGCCCACCTACAGCCTTTCTAATCTTTCTGACAGGTGAAGGGTACACACTGCCATGAAAACTCTGGGGTGGAGATGGAAGCAATGTATATTCAACCTATGGCAATTTGTCCAATGGAGGTCACACCCTGATGGGAAACAAGGTCTGAGCCAGAGTGGACTGTCTAAACCAAGATGGGATATATGAGCACGGCACGGAGCCAAAACAAATGACAAAGTCAGAGGTCCTAATGCAGAAGGCTGGACAGCTAGGACAGTGGAGAGAGGCATGAGCCTGAAGGACTTTCCAAGCCAAGCAGAGCTGACCAGGAAGACATGTGATAGATTCATATTTGGGGACATTAGGGGTTTGCGCGGGGTGTGTCAAAAAGCACTGACATGGAATAAACATATCTTGCACAGGAACATATGACAGGTAATTGAATAGTTTGTGATTTGAATTATGTTAAGACATGATCCTGATGGTAGAAGCATGTGAAAGAGCAGACAAATAAGGCTAAAAGATGAAGGTGAATGAACTCAGGATAGCTAGAAAGATAGCTGATGGGGAGTTAAGAGACTTGGAGACTAATCAGGGTAATAACACTTGTAAACAATGAGGCACTCCCTGGTCCTAAAGGGTGAGGACAAGAGGTCGGTCAGTTGATAGATCTTTATGCACCTAAAAGTTCCCTAGGCTGACCCAGGAGTTATGTGGTTAGGGAACTGACCCAGGAGTTATGTGGTTAGGGAACTTGAGCGGAGGACAAAATACTTCCCAGCTTGCCCCATTTCCTTTCTTCCTCTGGAGCAAGAAGCAGGTTACTAGAACTGACAGATGTAAATGTCAGAGACCCAGAATGTATTGATTAATCAGGCATTTGGCAAAGTCTCTCAGGAAATTCTTGTGGACAAGAACCAGATGACAGTATAATTTCGGCGACTCATAGTTGGCTGAAACATGTATTCAAAGATAGCTGCTGGAAGGGGGCAGGGAAGTGACCCGGGCCTGCCAAATGGCTGTCACCGGTCCTATTCTGCTCCTCATTCCTATGTGTGACTTGGATACAAAGATAGACGAATGCTAATTAAACACAAAACGCAGGGAGAAATAACTAAATGATGAAATCAAGATTTAAGACTTAGTGAGTATCAGAATGACTTCAATGGGCTGGAACAATGAGCTGGACCAACGAGAAGGAATTGGATGGAGGTGAATGTGAAGTCTTTCATTTAGGTTCAGAAAACCAACTACATGAATATAGGATTGGGAAGTCCTGAACTGACAATAATTCCTCTCAACAAAAACTGATAAGGCCGGGCGCGGTGGCTCACGCTTGTAATCCCAGCACTTTGGGAGGCCGAGGCGGGTGGATCACGAGGTCAAGAGATCGCGACCATCCTGGTCAACATGGTGAAACCCCGTCTCTACTAAAAATACAAAAATTAGCTGGGCATGGTGGCACGTGCCTGTAGTCCCAGCTACTCGGGAGGCTGAGGCAGGAGAATTGCTTGAACCCAGGAGGCGGAGGTTGCG
>PVKV010042763.1:0-10504 GCA_004027835.1 Alouatta palliata | reverse complement strand
ACTTTGGGAGGCTGAGGCGGGTGGATCACGAGGTCAAGAGATCGAGACCATCCTGGTCAACATGGTGAAACCCCGTCTCTACTAAAAATACAAAAATTAGCTGGGCATGGTGGCACGTGCCTGTAGTCCCAGCTACTCGGGAGGCTGAGACAGGAGAATTGCTTGAACCCAGGAGGCGGAGGTTGCGGTGAGCCGAGATTGCGCCATTGCACTCCAGCCTGGGTAACAAGAGCGAAACTCCGTCTCAAAAAAAAAAAAAAAAAAAATAGTGTTCAGTACAGTCACATTACACAGGTTTGTAACACAGGAGCTCTAGGAGCAACATCTAACCTAGGTATGTAGCAGGCTATACCATCTAGGTCTGTGTAAGTACACCCTATGACATTTGCCCAGTGACAAAATCCCCTAATGACCCATTTCTCAGAAAGTATCTCTGTCATTAAGCAATGCATGACTGTATTTGGAGATGGGGAGAAAGAGAGAGAAAGAACACATTCACATAACTTTTACCACAGCATATTGTTATAATTGTTGTATTATTAGTTTATTGTTGTTGAGCTTTCACAGTGCCTAACTTATAAATGAAACTTTATCAAGGGTATGTATATACAGGAAAAGATAGTAGATACAGGGTTCAGGTTAGGCACTATCCATGGTTTCAGGCACACACTGTGGGTATGGGAACAAATCTCCCTTGGATAAGGAGGGACTACTATACTAAAATTTCTGCGTCCAATAAGCTTGGGGTGAACCCCACATACGTAAAATACAAAGCATGTTCCTTTTCCCAAAAGGAACTAGAGCTTGCTTCATTTTTTTTGGCTAAGAATAGCCTGACTCAAAGTATTCGTTGTGACATGACATACTGAAGTGGGTCTTTGTTTAATATCAAAATGTACATATCCCATAAAACAAATGCTTTAAGAGCTAAGCCACTATTTCTTACAACACCATTCAAACCTCAGTAAGCAAGAGTTAACTATGACGTTCAAGAAATTATCTTTGCCTCAGGGTAATTTTTCTATTTTAAGAACATAAGCCCTCATGGTAATAAAGAGCTAAAAATTCCGCTTTTTTTAAAAAAAAGTTTTCATTAACAATAGAACTTCTGCAGGCCAGGAGACCCATCATGCTCTTTGGAGACCACAGAATGCTCTTCCTTCTCCACAAACCACGTGAAGGCCCATTACTTCTAGCACAGCTATGGTGCGACCCAAAGACTTTCTGATCCGCTCCAACGGAATTGGCAACTCTCCCCCATTAGCTAACAATAAAAGAAAATTAAATCACTTGAGAACCCTACAGTGGCAGCAAAATAGAACCCAAGAGATATCCTGCTAGCACGTTCAAAGACTTATTTAAAGCCACCTTGGGCCAGGCGTGGTGGTTCATGGCCATAATCCCAACACCTTGGGAGGTTGAGGTGGGAGGATTGCTTGAGGCCAGGAGTTTGAGACCAGCCTAGTGAGATCTCAGCTCTACAAAAGACTGTACAAAAATTAGCCAGGTGTGGTGGTGTGCACCTGAGTCCCAGCTACTCCAGAAGCTGTGGTGGGAAGACAGCTTGAACCCAGGAGTTTGAGGCTACAGTGAGCCATGACTACACCACGGTATTCCAGCCTGGGCAACAGAGCAAGACCCTTTCTCCAAAAAAATAAATAAATAATGAAAACAAAATGCAATCACCTTGTATCAGTCTCAGTGGATGGCTTGATGACAATAAAAACAGGACTTTTCTGAATGTGCATATGTATATACATATGACTAAGAAGTTGAAGTGAACTCCTCAATGACCAGCCATTTTATAGTAGAACCTAGAAAATACCAACTTCTTTCAACGTGGTGGATCCTGCATGTTTCATACTCCACACTTAGAAATCCATGCTCTGAGACAAACAGGACTACCACAAGAGAATGACCACGCCTCCAGAATAGCACCTAGGCAGCTATCAGGAGTTACAGCCAAACTTACATTTTAATGTGGAAAGGGACTCACTATGCTTCTGTAAAGCCGCCATTGTCAGCAGCGTTATGAGTATAAGTAGCCCACCAATGCAGGTCAGACTTTAGGACACAGAACCAGATTCCATTTGGGGGCTACAGCTAGCACAGCTGCAAACCTCTCCATCCATCAAATTCTGAGACGATTAGGCCTGGCGTGGTGGCTCATGCCTGTAGTCCCAGCACTTTAGGAAGCCAAGCTGGGAGGATCCTTTGAGCCCAGGAGTCTGAGACTGCATTGAGCTATGATCTTACCACTGCACTCCAGCCTGGGTGACAGAATGAGATCCCGTCTCAAAAGAAAAAAAAATCTGAGGCAATTTAAGGCAGAGAACCGTAAGTGAGTGCCCCCACAGGAACTCTCCCACTCTCCATTTAGATGTCCTTTGGCTTTTGTGCACATGATCTCACGAGACCCTCACAATGACTCTGAGAGGTAAGCAGGACAGGTGTCATCTCCACTTTACAGATGAATAAACTGTGACTCTGAGGTTAAATGACTCACTTGCCCAAGGACACACGTCATGCAGCTAATCAGTAGCCTAACCAGGAGACAGCACTCTGACTTGTGGTCCAGCGCAATCTCCAGGACACCACTTGGGTTCCTGATGTTTTCAGATAAGGGGCAGAAGAGGGTATGGTTAAGAGCCCAGGTTCTGGCACAAACAGACCTGCATTCTGGTCCCATCTCCACCACCGACTAACTGCCTAAACTTGTGTGAGTTCCTTAACCGCCCCCAAACCTGTTTCCTTACCTGTACGACGGGAGTGAGGGAGAACAGTCTTACTGCACAGAGTTACAGTGATGATTAAGTGAGATGATGGACATAAAGTACTCAAATTCATGTACTCAAAACACACGAGTGCCAGGCACAGTGCAAGACCTACAACAGGGATCAAGGAACACAGTCCTGCTCTCATGGAGCTTAGACTTTAGGCAAACTATACATAGAAAAAAGTAAACAGATAAAATACTTACAAAGTGTATTCAGAATGATTAAGGTAACAAGTGAGTGACTGGAGAGAGAATAACAGGAGGGCCCAATTTTTAAGAGTAGTCTCTGAGCCCTAAGGGAACAGAAAGAGAAATTCCTGTGAAGAATGGACAGAAAAGCATTCCAGGCATAGGGAATGGGATATTTGGGGTCACAGCACAGGGAAGCCAGGAACCTAGAGAAGACAAAGGTGACTACAGCGCTTCCTCTCCCAGGATTTGGGGAGTAAGGCTGGAGCTCATGAGGATGATCACAACTATTTAAAAAACAACAAAGATGAGGCTTGAGAGAGGGGATATGTCTTGTCCAAGGTCACAGCTGCTCAGAGGAGGAGCTGGGACCAGGACCCTTCAGTATTCTACTTCCAGACTCAGCCTAAGCCCATGCTCTCTGAGAAGGCCTCGTATACACTGAACTCCCCCACATATTTCACTGACAACTGTTTTCTGTGCCCATGAAGAGTTGCAAGAGCACCTTGAAAACACAAGCAAAAGCATCACATATCAACTTCCAGGCATCTAATCAATTGTGCACCGAAATCCTTACCCTTCTAATCTTACAACACAAGAGCAAAAGCTGCTGAGACCTTACTCAAAGGCTCCAAAGCAAAAACAAGTTTTGCTTCTTGCAGTAATGAAGAAGAGAGGAAACAGACATCCTGGAAGAGCCCATGGTCTATTCCAGGTGAGATGGAGCCACTGCTGCACATGAAGGCTCATCTCAAATGAACTCATTGAGAAAGCGAATTACTTTATTGAATAGAAGAATAAATCCCTAAAAGCAGCGGTTCTTAATCAGAGTGGTGCCACCCACACCCCAAAGGGCATTTGGGAGTTCTTGGGGACATTTTGGGGTGACAAACTGAACTGCTGGATGCTGTCAGCATTTAGTAGGTGGGGCCAGGTATGCTCAATGTCTTGCAGAAGGACATGATGGTCCAACACAGTAAGGAATGGATTATCTACAATATTCATAGCAGCCGCCCATACACACTTTCAACACTTTTGTGTATCCCCACAGGTCAGTGGCTCTCCCTACACTTACCATAACTGGATGAAAGAACTTAAGATTTCACAGCTTAGGAGTGAAATTTTGGAATCCAATTATAAGCTCATAACTCTAGCGTGGAACCTGGTGGCAGCATAAGAATAAATAAATTTTTAGTAAGAGACAGACTTAAGAAATTTTAGCAAAAAAAGAACCCCCTTTCTTCCTCCCTATGTATCTCATATGTTTTTCAACACACAAAATTTTGTAATTTCAGAGACATTTCCTATAGTGCTTTTCAGTTCAAAACCAGATACTCATTACAGTTCTTTTAAACACTTAACCAGTCATCTCAAAAATATGGCTACCTCTCTGGACTAAATTTCATAGGAAAGATTATTAATTTCAAAACGCCTAATTCTGATCAAATGCCTCAAAGAGCCAAAGGCAATCAAGTCTTGCATCTCATTCAGGGCAGAGTTCGATGAGGTCAAAAAAGCTCCAATGATGTTCAGAAGTCTGTTCAGAGATTAAAATATCCCAACAATTTACAAGCTACTTCTAAGTGTCACCCTAAATTAATCACTAATAGTTTCTCCCCCAACACTATTTCACAAATTAAAGTTTATAGAATTAACAAAAAACAAACCAAATGAAAACAAACCCCAGGCTATTCGTGGGGGAGGGGGAGATAACCCAAAAGTCAACCCTATTTCACAGTGGCTAAAACAGTGATCCAACTGATATTATCCTCCATAAAGTACCCTAAAGGCAGGAGAAATCTTTCCCCCCACACAATATCTAAATTTTCCCAACTCACCCAAAAGAATCTGAAGATGTAACTTCTTCACTCAACTTGCCAATTAGCAAATAGCGGCCCCACACCCCTTTTGACCAATTTTCTAGAAGCCTGACCTAGCAGACAGACCTGTTTTCCTCCTGCCAGGTCTTTTCTGCCCTGCCAGTAGAAATCTGGGAAATCCCCCTCCAACCTTTCGCTGGCTTGTCACCAGAAGTTCATAAAATGAATTCATCCAGATTCTTTGAATCTTTTCCCCAGTCATGTGCCAACAATCAGGCAATAATGCCCCACCTTGACAGGCTGGCTCCCTGTTACAAAAAGATGCAGATTCACAGGAAGACCAAGCACTTAGCATGAAGCAGAAGAAAAAAGATGGAGGGAGGTGAGAGTCGTAGAGCCAAGTCTGCTGCATGCAGCACGGGTGACCGGAGCCCTGATCCTGCAAAGCCCCCGCGAGCTTGGCCGGCTGAGCCCTCCATACAGCAGCCACACCTGTCTATGCCAGCCGCCTGCCGGCTGCTCCATTTTAAACATTTCAAACAGACCTCCAGCAGGGTGGCAAAACTGGGCACCTCTCTCTCCCAGCAAGAGTGAGAGCCCTAATCCAGGCATCACTTGCCCCTAATTTTATTTCATTTTCACACACTGTTTAGGAGACACTGTTTGCTCCAACTGGCTCCATCTCTCAGTTACCAGTGAGGCAGGCACAGTGCTGCAGTGGCAGAATGGAAGCACCCAGGCTGACGTGCTATCAGCCAGACAAGACCTCTTCACTGAGGGTGATGACAATAAATGGGACTCCAATAGGCAGGCTTCGCTCTGCCCTTCCACAAGTGAATATACGCCGGGAGTCCTAAAACGCCGGGCTCCGCAGCCCTGCAAAAAGCCTCGCTTCCAGAAGGTAGGTATCCCATTCATCCTTTGGCATCGGGAACCAAAGGGAAAGCAGGCAGATCCCGGTCGTGCACTACATTCCCAAACCTTGGCACGCACGCGAAGGCTTGGGGCGCCCCGGCGCGCCCTCCCTCCGAGGCCTCCACGACCCGCGGACTCACCACTGTGCGAGCTGAACCACCTAGGTCCGATGTGCAGAGGTAGAGCATCCGCCAGCGAGGCTCGGGAGCCCAGGTACAGCATCCCGTCTCTATGGTGACCGCCGCCTGTCTCCTGGTAACCATTGCCATGGGCATAGGTGGAGTCGGACGTGGACCCTCCGCCGCCAGGAGCCCTCTCGGAGTCGCCGGTGCCCCGGGAGGCGGAGGTGTAGAGGCCAAAGGGCACCCCCCCGGCCGTGCTGGGGTCCATGCCCATGCCTGCCACCGAGCTGACCGAGCGACTGCGCAGCCCCATGGCCCCGCCGCCGGTCCGGTAGTGCCCGAAATGGGGCGCCCCTCCCGGCGGCGGCACGGCGCTGTCATCGGTGGAGACCCCCGGGAAGGGTCCCCGGGAGCGGGCCGCCGTGCTCTGCTTGCCCCCCATGCTCGCCCGAGTCCCGGTGGGGCGGGAACCTGGAGGCCGAGACCCTCCCCCACTTCTCAGCAGCGGGGGGAGGGCTGGGCGAGCATAAAGGGGGAGGGAGTCAAAAAGGAGACCCGGAGGGAGAAAAGGAAAAAAAGCAAAAGAAAAAAGGAAAAAACCGCGGGGCGGAAGAGGCAGGCGGGCGGGCGGGGATCTCAAACTCAGAATTTCAAACGATCCAAGCCAAATGCATGTTTCCCCTCAAGGTCCAAAGAGGCGCAGTCCGGCGCTGACTCCGCGCGCCACAGGCCGCCCCCGGGCTCCGAAAGCCAGGGGGAGCCGCAGGGAAGGAGAGAGGGAGGCGACTGCGAGCGGCGGGCGGGCGCGGGGAGGCGCCGGAGGAGGCCGCCAGCCCCGCGGGAGGAGGCGGAGGAGGGCCGGGGGCGCCAGGCGCGTCCCCCGCCTCAGGACGCCGCGACCATGGACGGCGGCCCGGACCCCTCCAGACCTCGGGTTGGCGGCGGCGCTGGGCGGCCAGGCGCAGCACGGGAAGCCGCGGTCGCGTCGCGTCGCGTCGCGCTCTCGCTCTCGCTCCAGCCGCCGCGGGCCGGGCCAGCCGCGCCGCCCAGCTCAGTCCCGGGCTGCGCTCGCCGGGGCTCCTCGCCGCCGTGGAGACAATGGAGGGCGGTAGAGCGCAGGCGCGGCCCGCGCCTCCCCCTCCCCCCGCCGGGTTAACCCTTTCGCGGCCCCTGCGGCGCCCGGGCCGCTGACGCCCCAGCGGTCTCCACCCACCGCCCGCCCCCGCCCGGCCTGTGACCTGGGCGGCCTGAGCCACTGGGCGTTAGCCACAGAAACCAGCCGTCTTTAAAAAGCAAAGCCTTCTTAAGTCCCAGAAAGTGGCTAATTATTCAAGGGGAACCACGTATGGGAGAGGAGCAGCAATGGTTCGAAGGGTGGGAAGGAAACACCGGGAAGAAGGAGGTTTACTCCCTACGCCTACCTGGCTCTGAGGGTCACCGGTTGAGCTCCCCTCTTGGCACAGATTTGCCCCCACAGCACCCTCTGGTGGACGTGCTGTCCATTCTTTCGGGGGTTCCCCATCCAAGCACCCCTCTCGTCCGGAATCTCAACATTTGGCGGGGTTTAGCTGTTTGGGGCTAAACAGCGCCATGGGGACACTTGTGAATCTGGGGTTTTGCTGGCACTAGGTCAGAACTTCCTATTTGGGGCTTAAGCAAATGAGTAGATTCCTTAACTAAAATGTAATTTTCAAAATCAATAGATGTACCATAAAAAGTGAATAGATATGGATATGGAAATACAACAATGCAGCTAAAAGTGATTATAGAAACCTTCCGTCCAAGGCTGGAGCCCTGTGTTTGTTTACCATGGGCTGTGTTTCGGCCCACACCACTGGCCAAGGACACGGTGGCTCCTCAATAGGTACTGTTGACCAAGGCTGCATCATTTTGCAAGGGAGTATTCCTTTGCTACCTCAGTCCCTGTCTTTCTCCTGTATTCACGTTCATTCATTTAAGAATTGTTTTTCTTTTTCTTTTTTTTTCTTTTTTCTTTGAGACAGAGCCTTGCTCTGTCGCCCAGGCTGGACAACCTCTGACTTCCAGGTTCAAGTGATTACCCTGCCTCACCCTCCCGAGTAAAAGTCTGTTAGAAATTTGAAAATCAGGCCGGGTATGGTGGCTCAGGCTTGTAACCGAGGCGGGGGAGGGGGGGAATCACCCGAGACCAGCCTGGTAAACATGGTGAAACACCATCTCTACTAAAAAAAAAAAAAAAAAAAAAAAAAAAAGCCAGCCATGGTAGCTCACACCTGTAATCTCACCTACTCGGGTAGCTGCAGGAGAATGGCTTGAACCCAGGAGGCAGAGGTTGCAATGAGCCAAGATCACATCACTGCACTTCAGACTCGGCAACAGAGTGAGACTCCATCTCAAAATATACGTAATATATATGTATATACTAGTATATTGTGTGTATATGTGTGTATACACACAATAGTCTATATATGTGTACATATATAATAAAGATGGGAGTTTATATAGAATAGGGAAAATAGCTTCCCAATAAAATAGGGAAACTCCCATCTTTACTGTATATATACACACACATATATAGTAAAGATAGGAGTTTCCCTATTTTGCCCAGGCTGGAACTCCTGGCCTCAAGCAGTCCTTCCACTTTGGCCTCCCAAGTGCTGGGATTACATCATGAGTGACTGTGACTGCTGAACAACTGTTTATCAAGTGCTAGGTGCTGGCTGTTGAGTATCATGAAGTCCTTGGCTTAACTGACTTTCACCTGTTAAATAACCCCAGATACTTCTAAACCAGAGGTAAAACAAAGTGTAGAGAAATATTAAAAGAAAACCAAAAAGAGCAAGGTAGCCTGTCACAGGTATTGATTGTTCCAGTGGAGCCAGCCTGTAAACAGAAGGAAAGCTATTGCAAGCATGAAATGCCTGGAGGTAAACAAACAGCCCTGTAAAAGTAGAGTTTTTTGCTAGAGAAATAAAAATAGGAAGAAACAAAATGTGCCAACATTGAATAAATTACTGTAGGTGTCTATATGACTATGTGTATACCTGAAGAGAAAAAGCAAGAAAGCTTAAATTTAATCCAATTTCCTCCTAGAAGAAAGACTATGGTATCAGAAGAGGAGGCAGTTCAGTACTATTTAAAAAAAAAGGTAGTAGACCCCTTGGAAGATCCTTGTTTATTAGATAAATACAAGATACCCGTTGTAACTATCCAAATTGCTTTTGATTTATTCATTCGCTCAACAGTTTTTTTAGTGTACTTAAGAAAATATTTAGTATGTAGTAAATTCCAGGCACTGTAGTAGGTTCTGATATACAGTGCTGAACCAGACAGATGAAGTCCCTGTTCTCACAGAACTTCATAAGAAACACTTCACATCCACTTGAATGGCTATAATCAAAGAGAGGGGCAAGAGGAAGTATCGATGAGAGGTGGAGAAACCGCAACCCTTGTACCTTGCTGGTGGAAATGTAAAATGGTGCAGTTGCTTTGGAAAACAGCCCGACAGTTCCTCAAAAAGATTAAATGTGTGACTTGATCAAGACAGTTGCAGGCGGGCAAAAAAAAAAGATTAAATGTGGAGTTACAATATGACCCAGCAATTCCATTCCTACCTAGGTATAGTTCCAAGAGAAAGCAAAACATGGTCAGGCACAGTGGCTCATGCCTGTAATCTCAGCGCTTTAGGAGGCTGAAGTGGGTGGATTGCCCAAGGTCAAGAGTTTGAGACCAGCTTGACCAACATGGTGAAACCCCATCTCTACTAAAAATACAAAAATTAGCAGGGCATAGTGGCAGGTGCCTGTAATCCCAGCTACTCAGGAGGCTGAGACAGGAGAACTGCTTGAACCCGGGAGGTGGACCTTGCTTTGAGCCGAGGTCCATTGCATTCCAGCCTGGGCAACAAGAACGAATCTCCATCTCAAAAAAAAAAAAAAAAAGAGAGAAAGAAAAACATATGTCTGCAGAAAAACTTGTACATAAGTATTTGAAACAGCATTATTCAGAAGGGCCAAAAAGTAGAAACAACCCAAATGCCTGTCAGTTGATGAAGAGGTAAACCAAATGTGGTATATCTATACAACGAAATATTATTCAGCCATAAAAAGGAATAAAGGACTGATTCAAACAACATGGAAGAATCTTGTAAAATCATATTAAATAAAAGAAGCCAGCCATAAAAGACCATATATTGTATGATTTCACTTATATTAAATGTCCAGAGTAGGCAAATCTATGGAGACAGAAAGATCAGTGGTTGCCACAGCCTGGGGGGAGGGGAGAATGGAAAGTGACTACTAATAGGTTTCTGTTTGTATGTATGTGTGTATTTATTTATTTTGAGATAGTCTTCGTCTGTCACCCAAGCTGGGGTGCAGTAGCATGATCTCGGCTCACTGCAAATTCTGCCTCCCAGGTTCAAGTGATTCTCTTGCCTCAGCCTCCCCAGTAGCTCGGATTACAGGCACTCACCACCATGCCCTGCTAATTTTTTTTTTTTTTTTTTTTTTGAAACGAGTCTTGCTCTGTCACCCAGGCTGGAGTGCAGTGGCATGATCTCAGCTCACTGCAACCTCCCTTTCCTTGGTTCAAGCAATTCTCCTGCATCAGCCTCTCTAGTAGCTGGGATTACAAATGGGTGCCACCACGCCCAGCTAATTTTTGTATTTTATTTTTATTTTTATTTTTTTTTTTTTTTTTTT
>PVKV010042762.1:0-10506 GCA_004027835.1 Alouatta palliata | reverse complement strand
CTGAGGTCCACTCCTGGCCCTGCTTGCCTGGGGATCACCTCCAGCAGCTGTAGAACAGTTAGGGTTGCTGCCAGTTTCTTCTTCTGCTATCTTTGTCCCAGAAGATTACCCGCCAGATGTCTGAGCTCTCCTTTATGAGGTGACTCGTTGGATATACGGGGATCAGGGAGCTGCTTGAGGAGACAAAGTGTCCTTTATAGTAGCTCAAGTGCTGAGCTGTGAGCGCCGTTGTTCATTCAGAGTTGCTGGGCAGGTACGTTTAAGTCTGCTGCAGCAGAACTCATAAACCCCCTTTTTTTCCCCAGGTGCTCTGTCCCGGGGAGTTAGGGCTTTATTTATGAGTTTATCTTGTGCTGCTGCCTTTTTCTCAGGGCTGCCTTGCCTAGCGATGAGGCAGCCTACTCACTGCCTGCAGAGGCTTTGCTGAGCTGCTGTGGGCTCTGCCCAGCTGCCGTGTGAACTTCCCTGCAGTCCAGTTAGAACCGGTGTAGTTAGAACTGCCTCTGCAATGGCAAACTACCTCCGTAGTGGCAGTCTGCCTCAGTAATGGCGGACGCCCCTCCCCCACAGAGCTGGACTGTCCCCAGTTCAGCTGTGCTTGCTGTGAAACTCTCGATCCAGAGCATTTTCAATGGCTGTTTTTTTGTGGGGGTGGGACCAGCCAAGCCTGATCACCAGGCTCCCTGCCTCAGAGCATTTTTCTTCTTTTTTTTTTTAAGTTGAACAGTCGACTGTCTCCGAGGTGTTCCAGCCGCCTGTTGAAAAGACGCCGGGATCTGTGTGATTTCCCATGCAGTGACACACTGCGCTGGCTGAAACCGCGGGCGCTGAGTATTGTGGCGTTTTTTTTTGCCTGGGAAATCTCCTGGCCTGGCTGCCTGTTTCAGTCCCCTTTTTTAATCAGATGAATGGGAGGCTCTGCCTTCCCGGAGCTCCAATTGCGAGCACTAATATATTCAGATAGCTAAAGAAAATGTTCTATTAAATGAATAATAAGTAAAGGAGAAGTAAAATGGTGATAAGTTGTATATCTAATCAGGGGTCAGCAGTTGAGTCTATTGAGAGTACCACCAAAGGAGCTGAATCATTAGTTCCCATTTTAAGATACTATAAGATCTGAGGCAAGTCAGGGAAGAGGGAAGAGGAAATGATTAAAACAGAGAAAGAATGAGGAGGGCAGAGTGTACATGGAATAAATGAAGAAACAGTATGTGGGTGTATGTAAAGGAGGGTAGTAAAGTCAAATTGATTTGTAAAAGGAAGAGCAGGGTGATAGAAATAGGAAAGGAGGAAACATCAGCTTCCAGCCTCAAAATGCGTGAGAGAATTAGAGTAACTTCCCTGTTCTTGCTGTCATTCTCACTATTGGAGATGCATTAAGGATTGAGGTACCTTCCCACACAGACCTGTGTTTTATCTACCATAGATGAATATCACCGCAAATGGTCAGCCATGTGTGGCCATAATTTAGTTTTATAGAAAATGTTATAACTTCATCGGATAGTATCATATAGGCCAAATTAACATAATTGAATAGTGTCATGTGAATCATGGAGAGGAAGTTAGAGAAGGTATAGCCTGATTAAAAGTTTATTAGAAACATTATGGCTTATAATGCCAAATTAAATTCAGGGACTTAATAGGGAAGAAAGTGGGGCTAATTTCTAGACAGGCAATTAAGGTAAACAAATGTGGAAGTACATTAGTGTAGAATAGGGCATCAAAATTTTCATGAATTAGTTCAGGAGCTTCTGGAAAATGGACATTCTCATTCAGCACGTGTGGGATTCTGCCTTTCTCAGGAGTACTCAGGTGGTGGTGGTGCTGTTCCTTGGACACAGCTCTGAATAACAAGGAAATATCCTTCCTTTAGAGAAGTCTAGAAAAAGAACCATTGGACAGTTATTTAACAAAATAAAAGAATCAAGGGAAGGCATTGATCTCCTTTAATTTCTGAAGTAGGATTCTCTAGCCACAGAGGAAGCAGAATGAGATGAAAAAAGAAATTATTGGTGTATACTATTGCTGAATACAGATGAAAAAAGTGGCCGCAATTATCCATAAAAAGCAGTTAGGAAGAGAAGCATAAGGATGACAGATCTGAAGATTACTTTTGCAAAGGAAGAGGGATTCTGAAAGGGCAAGGAGGGGGGAAGAAAAATAAGTTTGTTGGGGAATTTTGGAGTTAAATCCAAGGGAGCTTGAGACACCTCACTTCCAGTTCCTTGGGCACATGTCCAGTCTAGCAAAAGCAAATATTGCTGTGGAGAGTACTGGAGGCAGGAGGGAGTGCTAAAATTGGGGTAAACCACAGAAGCTAATTTATCTTCATAATTATCAGGCCTCAGAGTGAGCGGTTTCATTGACGTGAGTGAATAAGACATGATTAAGTTGCATTTTGGCTAATTTGGTGGAGGGGTCAGCCAGTTCTTTGATACGATAGCTGTCTTATAAAAGTCCTATACAGAGTAAAATGACATGCCAAACTTAGCTAATTTTAGAAGTCATATTATAAAATTTATTCTGTGACTACCAAAATTGTCATTTTGCAAGAATACCTCACTGATCTTGAAATATAAAAGTTTATTCTTTTCTATCAAGACAGTGGCAATTCAGTGTTTTCTCTTTTGATAAGTATTTTGATATTGAAAGCTTATTCTATATGGTTTATTTGATGTGTTTTAAGTCTTGCATGAGTGGATCAAGGAACCCTTAAGAAAAGGTCAAACGAGAGGATATGAGAAATGTAGGTGCTTCGGTAGCCACGTGGGCATGGGAAAATGAGAATTTTGAGAAACTGTTATTTCATAAGTGTGTATCACAGCTGATCAATTTAGAACACTTTCTTTGATGAGAGGTGAATCACACATTCACCTGAACTGGCATCCCAACTGTGTATTTCCTAAGTGACAGGACAAGGGGAAGCACATGATAAATATTTGTGGTGGTCTGGCATCAATGCCTCTGATGTTTTGAGTTTAAATAATCTGTAGCATTCACTATCAGCCTTGACATTGATTCTCTCAGGTTATGATTTGCTCCACTGTTTAACGGTCCCTTTTATCCTTATCAACCCAACATGTTCACATTAATATCCATACTTTTCTATTTTAGTTATAGGCATTTGAAACAATCTCACTTTGGAAATACAAACTTTGTGATTTAGGGATCCTATATTCTTATTTTACTCAGGATACTTCCATCACATTGTTGTCCTAGGCAATGAAAAGGAGATGCCAAAAAGAACCCTCAAAACCTTATTTTCAGAGCCAGGCATGAGGTCTCAGCTTGATATGAACACTGCATGAATGTTTGATTGGTCCTGTCATAGCTATATGTAATTGATGACATGTCCCCTTTGCTTTGTAGGGCCTCCTGAATAACATCCTTCCTTGAAGGTAATTATATATATTTATTTTTAATTACTAATTTTATATTGTATAAAACATATATGATTTATTAGTTATTTTCTTTTAAAACCCATTCAGCCTACCACTGAAATGGAAGATCCTGTTGTGAGAGAAGCAGTACAAAGAAAGAACCTACAGACATCGAGAGCAGGTACATTTCCAATACAAATGGAATACTGGAAGTAAGTACATTAAATGGTTGGAAGTACTCACATTCTTCTTACTCCTAATTCTTTTTATTCTAAATTGAATGGAAGGCATTGACATAAATGTTATTGTTGGTATCCACATTTTAATGAAAATAAATTTAGAAGTATAAGAAAACAAGATTTTAAAAATATGTTTTAACTCAAATGTTTCTATTTTAATGTTTTGAATAGCATAACCTTTTCAATATTGAATTTTTGTATTTGTTAGGGATTCAAAGCATTGAATTTTGAGATTCTGAGATATTTTCAGTGTCTTATATGCTAGCTGGAGTTCTGATATTTACCTAAAGAAATGCTTTACTTAGATGTCAGTTTCTGTATTAACGTTAGAAACTTCCTGTTAATGTTATTACACCAATGATCTGAAGCCAATGAGATGTTCTAATAAGCAGACTGTGTATGCATGTGTGTGTATGGATGTGTGTATGGGTGTGTTTGTGGCATATCTGATTATTAAAAACTAGGAAAATACTCATAACTGGAAGACAGTCTTTAAAAATGGTAGTTTTGAGACTTTTTGTTACAAAAGTTTTTTTAAAAAACAATTGCATAGAGGCGACCAACGTCATGAACATCATTGAGGCTACCAACATCATTGGCTGTTTTCCATTTCAATACCTTTTTGAAATCCTTAACTATATTGTGATGCTCAGAAATAATATGCAGAATCTTTATTTGTGTCCTAAAATGGAAGGTGAGTGGTTCCACACTTTACATATCTTTCTGTCACTTTCTTTTGTGTACTTTGTATTATATTTTCCAGTTGTATCCACATTGATACAATTAGCTCTGGTTTAATTCATTTTACACTTTTCATTGTATTCCCTTATACCACTCTACTACATTTAATTAGTCTCTCCTGTTGCTGATAAATGAAGAAAAAAAAAGAAAAAGAAAAATAGGCTGGGCGTGGTGGCTCACACCTGTAATCCTAGCACTTTGGGATGCTGAGGCGGGTGGACTATGAGGTCGGGAGATCGAGACCATCCTGGCCAACACGGTGAAACCCCATCTCTATTACAATATAAAAAATTAGCTGGGTGTGGTAGCACATGCCTGTAGTCCCAGCTATTTGGGAGGCTGAGACACACAAATCGCTTGAACCCAGGAGGCGGAGGTTGCAGTGAGGCAAAATTGCGCCACTGCACTCCAGTCTGGCAGCAGAGCAAGACTCTGTCTCAAACAAGAAAAGAAAAAATAATGTCAGATTAAAAGGGGCTTTTGTTTAATCAGTTTGTATCTGTGAATATTTACTATATGAGAGTTTAAGGCTGAGAAGTTCAGAATGCAAGCATGAACCACCATATTTTACAAATGCCCTTAGAATTATGACTCATGAGCTTTTAGCCTATGAAGTCACGACAATTCATTTCTCTAAAGAAGTTTATTGTCCTCTTAAAAAAAAAAAAAGTATGAAAATAGCAAATGACATTGTCTTATTTGACCTCTTGGACATCCTCGAATGAAACTGCAACTTACTCATGTCAAAATTCAGAACCAACCTTTTGAACAATATATATAGTTTGTGAATGAGCCCTTAATGATGAAATGGCCTTTCAAGTTTCACTTTTGCATTTTTTGCTCTTTATCTTGACTTGTCTTACAAAAGCTTAAAATCAACAGTTTTATTTCTACAGAAAGCAGGAACATAATTTTTTAATATATTTCTGTGCTGTCTCATGGCATTGTGAACTCTTCAGATCTAGTGTGGACCTACACTTATTTTTACACGTAAACAGGTTTTTTCTTTGTTGTTGTTGCTGTTGTTGAGACAGAGTCTTGTTCTGTGATGTGGTTGAGTGGATAAGCTCTTAAAGCAGTAATCTTTCCAGTGGTTCTTTCTGTGGGAGGTAAAATGGCAGGTGAATTTGGGCCTTGTTATATGTAGGGCAGAGCACATGGCTACAACTAAGTAAAACACCCAGCACCTTCCACAAGAGTATTGGCCAGAGTAACACATTAATATTTCTTGAGCTCTTCTCCACCGGCAGCTGGAAAGTTGTTGCAAGGATCCCTGTTTCTGGTCTGATTCCTATGTTTTGCTGACTTCTGGTGATAGGGTGTTTTATCCTAAACTGAACAGTTTTAACTGAAGAGCTAGAGAGAATGTGTTGTTGCAATGAAATATGTGCAGTAGTTCCCCCTTAACTGTGGGAGATATATCCAAAGGCCCCCAGTGAATGCCTGAAAGCACAAATAGTACTGAAACACTCACTTTTTTTCTCTATACTTACATATCTATGTTAAAGTTTAATTTATAAATTAGGCACAGTAAGAAATTAACAACTAAAAACACAATGGAAAATTATACTAATATTCTGTAATAAAAGTTATTTGAATGTGGTTTCTTAAAATATATGGTATGGTTCTCACCCTTTTTCCTGTGATGATGTGAACTGATACAATGCCTATGTAATGAGATGAAGTGAGGTGAATGATGTGGGCATTGTCATGTAGTGTTAGGCCACTATTCACCCCCTGACTCTAAGTCAGAAAAAAGATTATCAGCCTTGAGTTTTCCTAGACCTTCAGGCCTTAATGATGTTGATGGCTGGATGCAGGAGGAGACCATGTTGATGACTAATGGCTGGACAGCACATGCAGTGTGAATGCACTGGACAAAGGAATGATTCACATCCTGGGATGGATAGAGGGTAAGACCTCAAGATTTTATTGTGCTCCTCAGACAGGCACACTAACACTTATGACTTGTTTATTTCTGGAGTTTTCAATGTAATATATTTGGAATAGTTAACTGTTAGTAGCTGTAACCACATAATTCAAAACTGCAGATGTAAAATCTGTGTTTGGACTTTGACTCATTTCTTGGTGTACAATTCTTAAACTCCTTAGAATTTCCAAAGTGATGTCTTTTGATGTGCTAATAATTGATGGCTGGAAGCTCCTAGGTAGATTCAGGATGGGAACTGGTCCCCATCCTGAAGAATGGCTGATTAGAGGGTTGAGATTTTCTGCCTCACTCTGCAAACTCTGGGGAGGAGAGAAGGGCTGAAGGTTGTCAGTCACCAACAGCCAGTGATTAATTAGTGATGCCTATGTATTGAAGCTTGCATAAAGTCCCAAAGGGACTGGGCTGAGCTTCCAGATGGCTGAATACATGGAGGTTCCTGGAGGGTGGTATGTCCTGAGAGGGTATGGAATCTCTGTGCAACTAGCCCCATACTTTGCACTATGTATCTCTTCATCTGTACCTTTTGTAATGTCATTCATAGTATACTGGTAAGTGTGTTTCCCTGAGTACTTGGAGCCATTCCAGCAATTCAATTTAACCCAAAGAGTGAGTCCTGAGAAGCCCAATTGGAAGCCAATTGGTCAGAAGTTCTGGAGTTTCAGACTTAAGACTGATGTAGGGAGGCAGTCTCATGGGACTGAGCCCTTTACCTGTGGAATGGGATGCTATCTGCAGACAGTGTGAGAATTTAATTAGATGACACCCGGTTTGTGTCGTCTGCAGAAGTGATTGCTTGCTTGTTGGTGGGGAAAACCTCTTCACACGTTTGGTCACAGAAGCCTTCTTTGTTGATGTTGCTGTGGTGTAAGAGCAGAGAAAAACATGGCAAGTGTGTCTTTTCCACACATATAGTGGATAAGAGGTACTACTGTTTACTCTCTTTTAACTGCCCCCCTCATATTTTGGTCCAGAAATCATGCTGTTTGACACTGGTCACTCATTCCATCTGTTCTGCTAACAATACCATTTTTAGCCAATTTCATAGGGTTTGCTAGAATGACTTGTATACTGCAGTTCACTTGTAGATATTAAATTTTGATAAATTTATTCTTTGCATTTAATAAATACAAAGTAAGGGAAGTAAGAGTTCTTACTGCATTATTTACATACCAATCGGTATAATTTATATTAATTCTAATAAGGTCCCAGGTACGCTCCCAAAGGAATGCTTTGTAACAAAGCATCAGTCCTATACTTTAAAGAAAAATGATCTAAATCATGTACACAACTGTGCATACTTTTTTTTTTTTTTTATGAAGGTGGTAGAGTCTTGCTATGTTTCCTAAACTGGTCTCAAACTTCTGGGTTTCTCAAGTGATCCTCTTTCCTCAGCCTCCCAAATAGTTGACATCACAAGCATGCATGACTGTACATTCTTATGGTTTTAATATTCTATACATTATTGATTTAAAATGCATTTTACCTTTTCCTTTAATAGATTCTGGAAGTTCTGATGAATCTGCAGTCAGGTAGGATTTTACAGATTTAAAAAATTGTGTTAACTAAGAAAATATAGATGAAAGAAACAAGTATCTATTGAATGTTGTATTCTGGGCTAAATACCCTATTATGTGCTATGCATTTATCTCATAAAGCCATCACAACATGTGTTTTCTTATAACCTACTGTTTATTAAATAGGCCACTGTGGTTTAGAGAGGGTGATTAACTGGATCATGATCCCATAGTTCACAAAGTAGCTGACCGACAGTTTGACTGTCAGCCTCTCTGGCTTTCAAACCTTTTCTCTTGCTCCTCAGTACAGACTGATAGAGATATCTGTGCAGCACTGTGATCAAGGTATAGGTCTGAATAAGATTAGTCAGACTAATTATTTTCATTAACGTCTAAACTAATTAAATAAGTTAAACTCTCATTTTAAGTTACTGTAAGAAATGAGGTTGTCTTTGAGTTCGTCCTAAAAAATTTGACAATTTTTGTGGTAAACAGCATCTTTTTTTTTTTTTTTTTTTTGAGACGGAGTTTCGCTCTTGTTGCCCAGGCTGGAGTGCAATGGCGCTATCTCAGCTCACCGCAACCTCCACCTCCTGGGTTCAAGCAATTCTCCTGCCTCAGCCTCCTGAGTAGCTGGAACTACAGGCGCACACCACCACGCCCAGCTAATTTTTGTATTTTTAGTAGAGACGGGGTTTCACCACGTTGACCAGGATGGTCTCGATCTCTTTGACCTCGTGATCCACCTGCCTCGGCCTCCCAAAGTGCTGGGATTACAGGCGTGAGCCACCGCGCCCGGCCTTGCTTTTTTTTTTTTTTTTAATTAACCATCAAAGCCTTTAGGGCAGAGTAAAAGTTTGGCTATAGGACTGGATATTTTACAAAACCAAGATTTGGCAAGTCTTGGAGAGAAATTGTTAAACTTCCCAGTTTTGTTTTCCCTGTAGGCTAGTATTTCTACCTACTTCCATAATGCCTTTTTATTTTTTTTATTTTTCCGTGAGTTTTCTTCCTTCGTGTTTATGTTTTCAAATTCTGCTGGCTATGTATTCCCAATTTTCCTATAGACAGAACCAAAAGCACATAGAATTACAGAAATTTAAGGAATCTTAGGACTGATTAAAATATCTTCTAGTACTTCAATCTGTGTTGAATGTTCTGGTTACATTGATTTTCTAGATAGAAAACTTGAGAATCAAAGAGATTAGGATGCTTTGTTTCAGACATAAGATGTGGTAGAAATGAGATTTGAACTCGTTTTAAAGCCCAATACTTTTCCTTTTTTATTCTTTTGGTATGTTTTTTGTTTTTGTTTTTGTTTTTGGGGTTTGAGTCAGAATTTCACTCCTGGTGCCAGACTGGAGTGCAATAGCACAGTCTCAGACCACAATCTTTGCCTCCCGGGTTCAAGCGATTCTCCTGCCTTAGCCTCCCGAGTATCTGGGATTACAAGCATGCGCCAGCATGCCCGGATAATTTTCTATTTTTAGTAGAGACAGGGTTTCTCCATGTTGGTCTGGCTGGTCTCGAATTCCTGACCTCAGGTGATCTGCCTGCCTCGGCCTCCCAAAGTGCTGGGATTACGGGTGTGAGCCACCACACCTGGCCTGGCATGTGTTTTAATAATACAAAGGGGGAGTGAGTCTTGTGCACCCACTGGATAGAATGAGAATGGAATTAGCTGGTGAACCCAATGGATAGGGCTAAGAATGGAATGAGCAGGGGAAGGCCAAGTTTGTGGAGAAATGACACTGGATACGGATTATTCAATGAGATTAGAATATTGGGCTTTATGACAAGTCTGATAAAAAGATGAAGGACACAAGATATTGGGAGTTATCTACAAAGGCACATTAAAATAGAGGGTTCAAGGAAGCTCTAAACAGATTACTGTGCTCTTTTTAAATCAAGAACTGACAAACTTGAAGATTTTTGCTGTAAGATGCTAAAACATTTGGAGACACTGGGAGGAGTCTCTACAGCAGACAGAAATGTGGTGTCATCTAATTCCATCCTGACTTGCAGAGGGGTGGCGTAGAGCCCCTTGAGTACTGATGGGGCAGAAATTGCTGAACTACACTGATCTGTGGCCCAGGGCAGGTGTCTCCTCATCTCTGCCTCTTTTCCCAATTCACTGATGTCCTTCCCATATCCATGTAGGCTGGTTCAGGAGCATTATTGGCTGTCAAATCAGTCATGAAATTCAGTTGGGTAGTTGGAGGTGTGTCTGTGCTGGTAGTAGAGACTCCAGCTAGGTTGTTATTCAGGAGCAGGGATATAGAGCATTCCTATTCCTGGTCATTTGAGGCCATCCTTTCAGGAATCTGTGCTTTCATAGACTGAAGATTTGAAGATTGGAAACTGCCGTGAAGCCCTGCGTAAGTGGAATCTGGAAGTGGGAAACCATAGAAAGATATTTAGACAGTACTTAGGGAAACTGAGGTACAACTGCCAGGACTCTGTTTTTCCAGCAGTCTCTCTTGTTGGATATCTGAGTGCCTGTGAAGGTTTTTAAGGGCTTAGGAGTTTATGTGGACCTGAATAAGGTAGGACCTATAGAGTGAAAATAATTGGATTTTTATAATTGTTAATGTTTTAATCTTTCTGGGAAGAGTATCCTAAATAAAAAAATACACCTTCGTTATTAAACTTTTGTACATTTAGCTCTCACACATTTCAAA
>PVKV010042761.1:0-10507 GCA_004027835.1 Alouatta palliata | reverse complement strand
TTTCTTTCTTTCTTTCTTTCTTTCTTTCTTTCTTTCTTTCTTTCTTTCTTTCTTTCTTTCTTTCTTCTTTCTTTCCCTCTCTCTCTCTTTTCTTTTTTTTTTGAGATGGAGCCTTGCTCTTGCTCTGTCACCCAAGCTGGAGTGCAGTGGCACGATCTCTACTCACTGCAACCTCCGCTTCCTGGACTCAAGCAATTCTCCTGCCTCAGCCTCCTGAGTATCTGGGACTACAGGCACCTACCACCATGTCTGGCTAATTTTTGTATTTTTGGTAGACACAGGGTTTCACCGTGTTGCCCAGGCTGGTCTTGAACTCCTGACCTCATGATCTGTCCACCTTGGTCTCCCAAAGTGTTGAGATTACAGGCATGAGCCACCATGCGCAGCCAGCTATTTTCAAATATGTCCAATTGTCCCAAAATTAGAAATAAAGTTTGTTTTTATGAGGATTTGTGGATTTAATTGTTGTCTCTTAAGTCACCTTTCAGTCTCTTAATTTAAAGCAGTCCCAACTCCTTATTTTTCAAATACCATTGACATTTTAAGAAAAACAGTCATTTGTCTTATAAAATACCCCACATTCTAGATTTGGCTGATGACTTCTTCATGATCTTTTAATATGTCCTTTTCCCCTATATTTTCACTAGATTAGAAGTTAGAAGTGAAGACTCAAGTCAAGTTCAACTTTTTTATCTTTCCTTTTTTTTTTTTGGTTGGGGTCGGGGGTTACAGGGCAGAGTTGGCCAAGAAAACTTCCTAATTGGTGCTGTGTAATTCATATAGCATTACATCAGGAAGCACACAATTTATTTTTTCTTTTGATAATCCTGAGACATGTCAGTAAGTGCAGGTGGTAAACTTCTTTATCAGTAAAGTTTCTTATCAGTCTTTCACCTAATGGTATCTCCAAACATTAATTAGTGCTGTGGTCTGAATGTTTATGCCCCCCCAAATTCCAATGTTGAAATCTAATCATCAGAGTGATGGTATTAAGAGATGGGGCTTTTGGGAGGTGAGTAGTTTATGACCGTGGAGCTCTCATGAATGGGATTGGTGCCCTTATAAAAGAAGTTCCTGAGAGCTACCTTGTCTCTGTCCACCCTGTGAAGATGCAGCAAGAAGTCACCCTCTGTGAACCAGGAAGTGGGTCCTCATTAAACACTGAATCCGTCAGCACCTTGACCTTGGATTTTCCAGGCTCCAGAACTGTAAGAAATATTTTTCTTTGTTTATGCACGACCCAGTATATGATATTTTGTTATAGCAGCTTGAATAAACTAAGATAATAACCATTACCTGAGTCAATTTCTGTCTTTTAATTGAAGAATTACAAAATTGTGTTTTTTCAACTTTACAATTTCTTTTACATTTATTTTGTGGAATGCTTTGGTTGAAAATTCTCCCTCATTCATTTGGTCTATTTGATTACCCTGGAACACATCTCGAACTGTAAAAGATGAATATTTATTTTTTCCCCCTTTAACTATTGGTTTTCAATATTAAGAGTTAGCTTGCTGTCCTCCAGTTGTGACTGAGGGCTATTTTTCTCTTCTTTTGTCTTCATTTTCACTGGCATCTCTGTCTTCATGGCTTATATCACTTACAAATTAATTATATTTCCATATTTAATATGTTTCAATTAGGTACAGTCTTTTCATGGGAGGAAGTTGGTGGGGGGGAGTTGCTAAAATGCTTTTCTATATTGACCAATGAAAACCTCTTCAAGTTGGTTTCTATGTTCTTTTTATGCAAACCCATAAGAATTTGATAGCTTTCTTATCTTCTGGCATAAGATAGACAGGTTTATTTTGCACATTTTCTGTCTCAGAGCTGGAATCAGTCATTTATCTAAAGAATCCAAAGCTCTTTTAGTGGGAAATAGTTCTTGGAAACCACAATCTGGGCATTATGCCTACTCCTTGAGCTTGGATTGTCATTGCTTTTAGGCCTTTTTAACAAACAGAATTAAGAAATACATATTTTTAAAGAATAAGACATGAATTTCACTGGTATTTCCCATTCATATTTAGTATTCCTTAACCTCTTTGATTTTATAGTTCTATCTTTTTTCTCTTATTCTAAATATCTAACAATATTAACATAATTTTGTGCTTTATTCCATGGCAAAAATGTAATGGTAAAAAAAAGTAAAAAATGTAATACTTTTAAACTAGTAATAGTTTTTTTTTATTTTACTAGCAATGAAATGACTAAATGAAATTTAAGATTCTTTCACAGTTTTTAGTCTTCAAATTTCATATGACTAGGGATTTACAGTCACTACTACTTAAAGTCAGGTAGAGTAAATCTTTTATGTGTAAGGATTTTCTAGCAGCTTACTATATAGTAATATTCATTGGTTACAGTTGGTTTTCAATTTTTAACATCTTTCTTTCACTTTTTTGTTCTATTTGAACCCTCAATGAATTGGATGATTCCTGCTCATAATAGTGAGGGTAGATTTTCTTTACTCAGTCTACTGACTCAAATGATATCTCTTCTAGAAATACATAGAAAGAATGTTTTACCAGATATCTAGGTATCTCTTAACCAGTCCAGTTGATACCTAAAATTAGCCATCACAACCTTTTACTAAAAAGTGTGTCTTTTCATTTATGATTATGAGTTTTAAAATGTATTATATACAGAATTACTATATTTATGATTGATTTTTAATTTTTTTATTCCATTAGTTTGTATATTCATTCATCATATTATTTTTTTGATCATAGTGGATTTATATGATGTTTTAACATATTATGAAACTAATTCCCTTCACTCTTTTCTACTGTAACATTTTTCTGGTTATTCTTATTTACTTTTCCATACAAACTTTAGAACCAATTTGTATGGCTCAAAAAAGAAAATATTAGCATGGTTATTAGAACACTAAATATTTAAACTAGAAACAGTTTAATCTCTTGATGACATTAAATCATCTGGTTTGAGCTCAAACTATATTACAAAGTCATATAATTAAAATAGTATGGCTAGAACCAGAACATATAAGCAGACCAGTAGAGCAAAAAGAGAATTCATAAGTGGACTTCTGAAGCCATGTGACTTAGTATATGTTGTTTCAGTAACTTCAATCTGGAAGAGAATGAAGTAATTTTATAAATGCTGTCAGGATAATTGGTCATTATATGGAAAAAAATAAGGTTGGATATCTACCTCTCACTATATATTAAAATAAACTTTAAATAAGTAAAAATGTAAATGTAAAATAATGAAGAAAAAACACAAGATAACATCTCTGTGACTATACTCAGGAAAAAATCTTTTTTTAATTGGTGCATAGTAGATATATATAGTTTTAGATACATGTGATAATATAATACATTTATGTAATTTGTAAAGATTGAATTGGTATATCCAACACCTTTAATATTTTCTTTATAATAGAATCACTCAAATTCTTTTCTAGCTAATTTGAAATATACAATAGATTATTATAAATCATAGTCACCCTAAAAGCACAAGCTGTGAAAAGAAATACGCACATTTGACTATATCAAAATTGAGTTGTTTTTCAATAAAAGAGCCCCTAGACGAAACAAATAAATAGAAGACAGGCTGAGAAAAGTATCTGCAATTTTACAACTGACAAGTGTTAGTATTGAGAATACACAAACAACTCCTAAAATGAGCAAGAAAAATACTGGAAACCTAATAGAAAATGTTAAATGCATATACTTTTTAATCTAGCAATTTCACTCTTGGATATAGACACCAGAAAGTTCCATCAAAAGAGTGAGTGTGCCATATGCTTACATAGTATAGCTTGTGGTAGCAAGGTAGAAACAAGTCACATGATCACTGCTAGTGGAATGGATACGTCACATGAGATATATACACAGAGTGAAACTACTGTTGTAAAAGTCAGAAACCAGGAACTAGACTTCCTAGCTTTAACAGTCAGCAAGAACATAATGTTGCACACAACTTGTAAGAAAGAGAATACAATTATAACTCATTTTTGGCATAAAATGCATATGTACATAAAACTGATAAAATCACATCTTACATTTTTCGAAGATCAGTACACATATGGAAAGTGGATTGGAAGAACATAAATTACAAATACTAGAGTGTGTGCCTATTAAAGGGATGAGGAAATGGAACTGGGCATAGGGGCTGGTGAAAAAATATGAATAAAGTATCACCAAACAAACATGAAGTCTTTGACAGAATGACCTGAATTAGCCACAGTTTGAAGAGGGTGATTAATTCCATTCTGTTGTCCCAAAGGGAAGAAAAAAGTAGCATTCCATGTGTGTTTAGAAGGAGAGGCTACGGTGGTCAATAAAAAAGCGTAGAATAAAAATAATGACTTCATTATTTACCGTGTAAGGATGAGCGTATCCTGACAGATTGACTCAAATATCCCACCTTCCTTGCAGATTGGGCTGTTATTCAGCAGTTATGTACGTTTTGGTAATTATAGACGGAATTCTGAACAATGGTAGTATCTGTTTATACAGGCTGGGGCATGCACTTTCCCTGTTACGGAGGCATCTCCATTGTGGAGACTGGAACATCAAATTGTCAGAATTTGATGATATTAAGCATTTAGATCATATAATGAATTCCTCTGTTCTGAGACCATATCTTCTTCATAACATCATTACTGGTTTGCCTGCATGAAAATACATATTAATTAGAAGAAAAAAAACAACTGTTGTAATGGACAGCTTTATTTTTTACTGGAAATTAACATTGATATTATGGTTAACCTTTTATAATACAACATCTTGCACATACAAAGTTAAGAATAAGATCCTGGATCCTGATAAATTCATTAAAATGAGGTTCCTTTTTCTGTAAACTAATATTTAAAAATGAAAATTTTCTTTTTATTTTTTACTGATGCATAATAAATGCATAATAAAAATTAAAAGTTTCTTTTTATTTTTTATTGATGCATAATAAATATACATAGTTTGGGGGTACATGTGATAATTTAATACATTTCTACCATTTGAATACCTGGGATATTCATGATCTTAAATATTTGGTTTTTTTCTTTTTTTTTTTTCTTTTTTTGAGATAGAGTCTCACACTGTTACCCAGGCTGGAGTGCAGTGGCACAATCTCGGCTCACTGCAAGCTCCACCTCCTGGGTTCACTCAGTTCTCCTGCCTCAGCCTCCTGAGTAGCTGGGATTACAGGCACATACCACCACACCTGGCTAATTTTTTTGTATTTTCAGTGGAGGTGGAGTTTCACTATGTTGGCCAGACTGGTCTCAAACTCCTGACCTTGTTATCTGCCCATCTTAGCCTCCCAAAATGCCGGGATTACAGGCATAAGCCACCATGCAGGCCCCACTATTTGTCTTTTCTTTATGCTAAAACCATTCAATTATTATTCTAGCTATTGTGAAAGATTATTTTTATGAGTAGATTACTGTAAACTGTAGTCCCCCTACTGATCTACATAACATGAGGTCTTATTTTCTCTATCAAATCATGTATTTGTGCCCATTAATCAATTTCTCTTTATGCCCTCTCCCTCTATATTAAAAAAAGTTTCCTAGTCCAATTTCCATATTTATAAGAAGTACAAACTTGAATGATTAAAAATGGAAGTTTTCATTGCTGAGGAAATCTTCCAATATAAAAAGAATTTTATTAATTCAACCATTGTCTGAAATGATTCTAAATTATTACAAGATAATAATCAAGTTGCCCTATGCATAGACACACAAAACAAACCATGACCTCTGCCTTTACCTCCCTGCAGATTTCATTAAAAATAAAGAATGGTATTTGATCAATTGCCTTCATTCTTTTAGAGCCTTCTTTGAGTTGCCATTTTAATTACAAATTCAACCATTTATATTTGAATCCTGCCCAAAATAATTTATGTGCTTCTTTTGCCATTTGAAATACAAACTAAGTCTCCAAGCTGAAATTTTCTTTCCCTTTTCCTAGAAAGAACATTCTTGACAGTGACTTAGTCTCTCAAAGAGGAAGATCCACAGGAGGTCTGAACGCTTGCCATCTGAAGAGTGGTGCTCGGACCCACAGCATCCCCATCCTCTGGAAGTTTCTCAGAAGTTTGGAGGCTCCATCCTCGCCCCAGGCCTGCTGAATTAGTCTTCATCTTAATAAGATCCTTGGGTGATTTACATGCACTATCTGTCATGTGTAAATTCTATCAGGTGTAAATAGCTGTTTAGTTGTATACAGGAAATTGCTCTCCTCTAACATGATAGATGCAGATGTATCTTTGAAGCACCGAAAAATGTGCCCTTTTCAGGAAAATATTAGCTCTGTTCTACAGAAAATTGTGGCTAGAGATATGAAGCGATTTGTTTAAAATTACATTGTTAATAACTCTAAGACCACAGAGAGAACATAAACATCCTGCCTCGACATGGAATTCTTTCTACTGTGCGGTAACTGGTCTTTCATTCTTGCGGAGGGCAAATTAGGCTAACTGAAACTCCAGTTACATTCTTTTCTATCAAGGCTATAGGGTATATAGTGTATTAAACTCTAAATTTGAATACTGTCAAAATTCATGGAAAAATAAAACCCCATTACCCCAGCACCTTCACACAACTTCTATTTTTAATATGGTCAGTTTTAGTTTTTGGCCTTATGTATCACATATATTTATGTGGAGACAAGTACTAAAACTTTAACTCCAACCCCTCAAAATCTATTCTTCAAAAGATAGTGGTAGCATGAAGTTCACTGGATTCACACTGGGACAGACAGACAACAATGCTAGGGAAAGGGAGAGTCTTCAGGCCCACAGAGTAAACATCCTGTCTGCAGCCAAAACTTAGATTTAGAGTTTATCTTTGATCACTGTGATATCTATGTCATATCCACATAGACATTCTCCTTCTTCAGTCTTGCACATCATTTCATTTTACTTTGGTTCTAAAGGTAATAAGAGAGGGTAATGTTTACAATCACTTTGATTAGGCTTTCATCTCCAGACTTCACAAAACTATGTGATACTAACAAAAAAGAAATAGCCTTGCCTGAAGATTTCCTCTCCCCTCAAGCAATCGTCCTACCTATTTTCCAGGGGAACATGGATTAGAAGAATGGTTTTTAAACTGTTGGCAAGAAAAAACGAGTTGGGCTTGAGTCTCTTCACCAACTATCTCACTTCTAGCAAAACAACTCAGGTCTATGCATTTTATTATATGTTCCACATCTATCTTAAAACTTTAAAAAATATTTTTTATAATTTTAAACATTTTTATGACTGTTTTGGTAATGGAGCTTTGATGTGGTGTGTGTTCAGAAAGAGAAGGAGTGGGGAGCTAACATGGCTGACTAGATGCAGCCAGGAAGAGCTTCTCCCACCAAGTGACCAGACCAAGAAGACTGGTACACTTCAAGCAGATCTTTGGAAGGAAGGAATTGAGCGTGGATGGAGGGAGGACATAGACCCTGGGAAAGGAGAGGAAGCTGGAATTCTGCATAGGGCTGCCAAGCACGAGGACTCGTTCCTGGCCTCCAGAAGCTCAAAGCTAAATAGGTAAGAAGTGGTCCACTTTTACCACAGACCACTGGAATCCTAGCTTCAGGAGACCCCACAACTGTCATAGACATTTGAGCTGAGAGGGAGAGCTGTTTGTATAGGTGACAGGCACAGGACTCCAGCTTGTGCAGAGCTCAGAGGGTTTGGTGTGGGAACAGCTGTGGTGGAGTATGGTCAGGGAAGCCCATGACCAAAGGCTCACCACACTCCTCTAGATGGCTCTAGCCTTTGCTGACTGTCAAACCTTGACAGAGCAGAGCACTATTTCCCATTGGACAGAGCCATTCTGGGCGATATGAGCTCCTCCCTCTCTGCAGCGTCTTCTGGGGTCGCTACCCAGTTGTATCTGCTTGTAGCCCAGTCTCAGATGCCCACTGGGGTGCTTCCTGATGGCTGCTGCCATAGGCCTTTTACCACCAGACCTCGCCTAACTGTTGGAGAGATCCAGCAGATGGGTCCCAGCCAACGCATACCCATGCACCCACAGCCCCCCCCCCCCCCACTGCAGCCTGTCCACACACCTCGCTGACACACATCCACAGCCTCACTCTACCACCTGGCTGTCACTCACATGTGTGAGCATTTGTCAGCACCCTGCCCTGACCAATGCACGTGTGTATGAATGCAGACCCCTCTGCCACCACCTGATGAAGTGCTTTGGCCGGCATCCTCCATTACAATGTTATTGCCAACATGCCGGGAACACCTCAGCACCTCCAGTGTAGCAGGTGCTTCACCTTGAGGGGCCAGAAAACAAAGCTGTAGCCATGGTACTAGCCATCCAGGGTTACAGAATGCAGCCAGGGTGCTTAGCTGAGTCCTTGCTCCCCGAAATCTTCCAGAAGCAAAGCCAGTCAACTGAACTTGAAACCACCTTTGCAAAATTATAACTGAGGAAATTATGACAGTGAAAGAAATCAGACCTAACTGATTCTATCTTGCTTCCAACACTTAAGCTGTCCTTGTTCATTCCTGGGCACAGGCAGAACTAACTTTGGAAAGGAATTCAGTTCATGGTTTGACTCTGAAACAAAATTGATAATAGCTCTTTCCCCAAAAGACCCCCTTCTTGCCTGGGGTCCAGTCTGCCTTTGCAGGTCTAACAAATTAGCTACAAGATTAGAAATTACAAGTTAGGGATCATGCAGCCTCTGGCTCCAAGACTCTGAACCCCTGCAAATTGCTCCTGAAGATAACATTAGTATTGTAAATCCTAAGACCAGTGCTTGAGATATTTTGCAGACCCTGCACTCAGTGGATCAGCTGACACCATCCAGACCAGTAATCTGGCCCTACCAGTTCTGCCATGGCACCCACCCAGGAACAAAAGACATTAAGAAGACATAACTTCGACCCCCTATGATTCTATCTCCAACCTGACCAATCAGCACTCCCCACTTCCCAAGTCCCTACCCGCCAAATTATCTTTAAAAACTCTGATCCTCAATGCTCAGGGAGACTAATTTGAGTAATAATAAAACTACAGTCTCCCACACAGCTGGTTCTGCATGAATTATTCTTTTGCCATTGCAGTTCCCTTGTCTTGATAAATGGGCTCTGTCTAGGCAGTGGGCAAGGTGAACCCACTGGACAGTTACAAATCCACCTAATATCACAGTAAAACCCTCAAGAGTATTAAAGAATATAAAAGCAGAAAACTCCATTCGAAGGATAGGAATTTCAAAGATTAAAGGCATATCAACAAACAGATGAGAAAGAACCAATGCAAGAACTCCAATAATTCAAAAGCCATAGTGTGTTCTTATCACCAAATGACCACACTAGTTTCCAAGCAACGGTTCTTAACCAGACTGAAATGGCTAAAATGACAGAAATGACAGACATAGAATTCAGAATCTCGATAGGAATAAAGATCATTGAAACTTAGGAGGAAGCCATAACCAAATCCAAGTAATCTCAGGAATCCAATAAAACAATATGACAGCTGAAAGTTAAAATAGCCATTTTAAGAAAGAACCACACTGATAGAGCTGAAAAACTTACTAAAAGAATTTTATAATACAGTCAGAAGTATTAACAGCAGAAGAGGCCAAGATATGAAAAGAATTGCAGAGCTCAAATATTGGTTTTTTTAATCAACTCAGATAAAATAAAAATGAATGGAACCTCTGAGAAATATGGGATTATGTAAAGAGACCAAACCTATGAAACGTTGGCATTCCTGAAAGAAAAGAAAAGAGAACAAGCAACTTGGAAAATGTATTACAGGATACTGTTCACAAGAATTTTCCCAACCTCAGTAGAGAGATCAACATTCAAATTCAGAAAATGCAGATAAACCCTGTGTGATACTATAAAAGATAACCACCTCCAAGGCACAGTCATCAGATTTTCCAAGATCAATGTAAAAGAAAAAAAAATATTAAAGGCAGCTAACAAGAAGGGGCAGATCACCTACAAGAGAACCTCATCAGATTAATAGCAGAGCTTTCTGCAAAAACCCTATGAGCCAGAAGACAATGAGGGCCTCTATTCAGTATTCTTAAAGAAGAGACATTCAAACCAAGAATTTCATATCCAGCCAAACTAAGCTTCATAAGCAAATAAGAAATAATGTCCTTTTCAGACAAGCAAATGCTAAGGGAAATTGTTACCACCAGACCTGCCTTACAAGAGATCGTTAAGGGAGTGTTAAACATGGAAACAAAAGACCATTACTAGTTACCACAAAAATATATTTAGGTGAAAAGATTATTGACACTATAAAGCAACTACACAATTTTCAATAAACGGTACTGAAGAAACTGGGCATCAGTGTACAGTAAAGAAAACTTGACCTACCTTCTTCGCAGAACTGGAAAAAACCACCTTAAACTTCATATGGAACCAAAAGAGAGCCCGCATAGCCAAGTCAATTCTAAGCAAAAAGAACAAAGCTGGAGGCATTACACTACCGGACTTCAAACTATACTACAAAGCTACAGTAATCAAAACAGCATGGTACTGGTACCAAAACAGAGATATAGACCAATGGAAC
>PVKV010042760.1:0-10506 GCA_004027835.1 Alouatta palliata | reverse complement strand
GTATTTGTCGTGTGTTTTCTTGATTTCTCAACTGGACAAAGACAATGCTATGTGTTTATCAAATCATTTTCTCTTTGTCCTGAGCACACTGGAAGACGCATTTTCCAGTTTCCTTGCAGATAGGTGGGACATCATATCATTAATTCTGGCCAGTGGGCTATTGGTGGCAACCATGTATGTATTTCCATATCTGGTTCATTAAAGTCTCTCACTCACAATTATTTCCCTTTCTTCTTATGAATGATGGGTTGAAGTGGCAGCATCACAATGGAAGTAGTCTTTGTCTCTAAGTCCACACTTGAACGTAAGTAACACATCCACAAAACCAAATTGTCAACCATGTTCAACGTGAGAAATAATACATGCTCTCAGGTGCTGAGATTTTTCTTTTTCTCCTCTTTCTCAACTTTGGTTAAAACAGCATGGCATAGGTTCCCCTGACCAATTCCCAGTTCAGCCTGTGTGCTAAGGAGAAGCAGGTGAAAATGCTCATAACACTCAGCATTTTCATATACTCTGAAACACTCTCGGGTGGAAATAATATTTTCTCAAACTTTAATATCTTTATTAATCTTTGTAAAATTGGCTGTATACATTGTTTTCCATGTGTTGTTAAGGACTTTGTGACTTACTGAATGTTAAGTGAAAAGCGTAAGTAGTTAAAAGATAAATTATACAAAAATAGACTTAAAACTACCAAAGATTTCAAGAGAATTACAAGAGAAAGCAAGGGGGAAATTCCAAGGGAATTAAAGGTTATAGTCGATAACTGAAATTGGATTATTTTATATTAGAAGGGTATGAACTTGAAAAAAAGAACTAACAACAGACACTTTGGGGGGGTTAATCCAATTTTTTCCAATTTTTTTCCTTTACTTGTTTAAAAAATGCTAGATAATGGAGATGTAATTCATACAATTCATAGAACACATTTTACTTTTTAAATTTTAAGGATTTAATTTAAATTTTAATAAAATTAATTTTTTGAATTATTTATTATATCACATGGTTTGAAGTTCAAAATATACTATATATATGTATATATATCTATATATTTTACATACACAAAACAGATTTAATGAATCAGTATTCCAAAAATTGTCATAGTGAGGTACCAAGACACTGGACAAATTCCTTAAACACGCTGTGCCCCAGTTTCCTTAACTGTGAAGTAGAGGTCACTAGGAGTCTCCAGGATGATGGCGTCATTGGGAGAACTCCCTGAGGCCATGTAAGGCAAGCACTTAGCAGGAATCTTGCTCACAATAAACACTTAGGAGTAAAGCCTACCCAAATGCAGAGACAGGAGGCCAATGTAGTTCTTCCAGTATCAAATGAAGATAATAGCGGCATTTCAAAAATCTAACGAAAGACATCTACATAGGGTGTAGGAGTCTCACGGAAAGATCTAAGGAATTCTAGCAAAAGAAAACCAAATAGGGCTCATCCCAACACGAAAAGGAAACAATACAAATCCCAGGAGGGGAAATTCCAAAGTCCCCTAACATAAAAGGAACGCCTTTGTCCCCAAGTGTGTGGTGTCCATGCTGGGGTTGGTCCAAGAACACAAACCTCTTAGGCTGAACATTTCTGTAGAGCTTCAAACAGGCTGACTTTGAAAACTCCCGGCCGGCTAGATGAAGCTTTCGAAGACAGAGATGTCATTTGCTTTGCCTGAGTGGTTATTCTTCCACTCCCATAAGCTCTGAAGCTTTGCATTTTTGAGCAAAGGTATCTACCCCTCAGATCCAAGTTAGTCCTGGCAGATGAACCTCTGGAATTTGCTTCTCAGTAATGAAGCAGGTCGTTTTCTTACTACCTTCTCATGCCAGCTAAGCTTCAGGTGGCTTAAGGCTGCAAAGATACTGGTTCTTATATAAAAAGAATCGATTTCTATTACTCCAGAGAAGAAAGTCTAATCATTTAACCTATGAACTAAGACTTTTTCTTGTTTATAATTTTTATTTTATTTTGTCTTTTTTAGAAGGATCTCACTCGGTTACCCAGGCTGGAGTGCAGTGGAGCAAGACAACGGCTCACTGCAGTGTCCACCTTCTGGGCCCACGCGATCTTCCCACCTCAGCACGGCCCCCCACCTACTCACTAGCAGGGGTGCTTCACCACAGCCAGCGAACTTTTTTATTTTTCATAGAGACAAGGTTTTTCCAGGCTGCCCAAGCTGGTTTCCTGGACTCAAGTGATCCACTCGTCTTAACTTCCCAAAGTGCCTGGCCTGTGGGCGTGAGCCACTGCTCCCGGCTATAATTTTTTAAAGGAATCAATTTGGTTCCATTCAAAATACATTCAACCAAGACAAAGTATTAATATTTTCCTCTATGAGGAGACCTGGGGGTGCACATGGTGGCTTATGCCTAAAGGCTGTATTTGGAAAAATCTCCGTACTTGTTCCCAAACTCTTAGTTCTCCTCAATAGGAACAACTAATGCTACCAATTTCTTGTGTACTCTTCCACAGTTGATATGCAATTGTAAGCAATGATATATCTATGTCTACTCAGTTCTGCCATTATAGCTTCAAAGCAGCCATAGTCAATACAAAAATGAATGAGCATCACTGTGTTACTGAGGGAATGTGTTCAGTTTCTGGGTCTTTTTTTTGGAGACAGAGTTTCAGTGTGTCGCCTGCGCCAGGCTGGAGTGCAGTGGCACAATCTCGGCTCACTGCAACCTTCACCTCCTGGGTTCAGGCAATTCTCCTTCCTCAGTCTCCTGAGTAACTGGGACTACAGGCACACGTCACCATGCCCAGCTAATATTTTTGTATTTTTAGTAGAGACGGGGTTTCACCATGTTGGTAAGGATGGTCTCGATCTCTTGACCTTCTGATCCGCCCGCCTCAGCCTCCCAAAGTGCTGGGATCACAGGCTTGAGCCACTGTGCCCGGCCTAGGGCATAGTTTTAAGGGCAAGAACTTCCCAGCGCCATGCCCCGCTCCCATCTCTCTCCATCCGGGAGATTTTAATGGTCTCTGTTTTAATTTTCAAGGGCACGGGAAGAATCAAAAGTCAGTCACTCCAGCGGAAGTTCTAGGGAACTCCTTTCATTGGCCCGGGGTCTTAAAGAAGGTGGGGGTTCCTCCCAGGTTAAAAGTCCCCTTCTTCCACACTCCTTTGGACTGCATGTTTGGGTCCCCTTCCACGAACACTCCTTTCATGGAAGACGTTTTTCTCTCTCTTGGATTTCCCCTCCGGAGTCCCCTTCCACACTCCTCGTAAAAGTTTTCTCTCTTCTCCTTTTTTTCTCTTTTCTCTACCTAAATAAAATAACTTTCTGCAAAAACTCTGTTTGAGGTCCGGTATTTACTTTTACGAAGGTATAGCGCGCCTGCTGTGGTCCCTTCTCTCATTCTTGAGAGGGCGGAGACCAAGAACCTACAACATTCTCTTTGGGGAGCTGTGCCTCCCCAGCACCCCCAAAACCCGGTTACATTACCACAATACCATATTTGCAAAAACAGGGCCGGGCGAGATGGCTCACACCTTTAATCCCAGCACTTTGTGAGGCCAAGGCAGGTGGATTACTTGAGGTCAGGAGTTCGAGACCAGCCTGGTCAACATGGTGAAACTCAATATCTACTAAAAATACAAAAATTAGCCAGACGTGGTGGCAAATGCTTGTAATTCCAGCTACTTGAGAGGCTGAGGCGGGAGGATAGCTTGAATCCTCTGCCTATGAGGCAGAGGTTGCAGTGAACCGAGATTGTGCCACTGCACTCCAGCCTGGGCGATAGAGCAAGACTCCACTCAAAATAAATAAATATATAAATAAAAATAAAAATTTAAAAACCGATATTTACAAAAATGAGTGGACAGCTGTTCTTAGTTTGTCAACACCTACCCTAAGGTGTTAATGTCATGAGTTAATTTCTCTCCTGTGCAATTAGAATAAACTAGCTATGTACAACCCTTGGGAGAACTGAAAAAATAGCCACTGAAATCGTTTTCTGTATGGCTAATTCTCTTGCAAACTGCTGTTGAGAAAGGCTGTGGGATCTAGAAAACAATCTTGCAATTGATGTCAACTGATCCCTCTGGAACCTGACAGATGTGTCTCTGGAAATGGTAGGCTGTGGTATCCTTTTAATTTCTATTTAGTATCTTCAGTTTGTGACCTCTGCAGTTTCACCGTGTCCCAGCCTATGAAGCTGGGTTGAAAGCACACACTGCTGCCTCCTCTGTTCTCCTTCTAATTCCCTGATGTACCCCACTTAATTAATGTTAACTGAATTTTTAAACAAACCTAACCTCATGAATAGTTGTTATAATCTTTGCTCAGTGGATGGGAAACTAATGGCTAGAGCACTAAAGATATTTATTGATGGGGGGAGCTCATGTCATTTCTGAGAGAAAAATCAGTGGCCAGAAGATTAATGACTCAAGCTCAGTAGCAAAGCATGTAGGGTCCAGGCTACACACACAGGCTGGGTCAGAGTCACTTCTGAGTTATATAAGGCGGGATTAATTCTGAGATTGGGGAAAAACACAGTTCACTTGTCTCTCCACGTTTTTCTCTCCATGTTTTTACTTCTTGCAAGACTTACGATCTTTTCCTTGTACCTTATTATGTTTTCCACGGGGACTTAGAGATGAAAGAAGAAAAAGTTAAAACTTAAGCTTGTTGGTTTAGATTCTGTTTCAAATAATAGATTACACTTGAGAGAAGCCTGAAACCACAGAATGAAGTCAGCTTTTGTATTATTTTTGAACCTTAGGGATTCTTTTTTTTTTTATTTCCAAGTAGCACAAATAACGGATTGTTGGTTTTACTTTTAGAAAAATGTATATTTCTTTTCCATTAATTAGGTAATGATCATTTTATTTGGACTGATAAAGGCAAAGGTAACATTTTTGAATCCATCTGTGTATTTAATCACTTTTATGAGTGCCCAAAATATAAAGGTTTTCTTAAAAATAAGTGCTTCTGAAGTCCCGTCCTTGCTAACAAATCAGAGCAAAGAGAAATAAAGTGCTTCAGACTTTTATCAGTTAAAATACTGACAGATGGAAAATAACAAAGAAGAGAGTGTTTTCCGGGCTATTGGAAAGAAAAATAAAATGTTTACTTGTTGGGAACACTGTACTTTTGTTTCAGTCTCTCTTTCTCCCCTATCTTCTGTTTTCCTTGACAGACTCTTTCTCTTATCTGAGCAAACTTTTCTGTTTGTTTATTTGACTCTTTTTCTCTGAGTGAACAGCAGAGTGACCCATTAGCTCCAGCGTTGGGTTCTGACAGTGTCAAGAGTAGAAGTCTGACATGCCATTTTATCCATCATATTTCTCCAATTACTAACTCTCCTTTACTGCCCTTTAAATACTTCACAAAATGGAAACCCCTTTTGAATAAAAACAGCTGATTCTCTGGGAGATGCAAGTGGAAGCTGTGGAGGGATTCTGGGTTTCTTTAGTATGTGACGGCTTGAAAGTTGCTATTAGATCCAGAGAACGTTTCTATTAAGCGTGATTAGCATTCAAAGGAAATGTTTATTTCTTACATCTTTCTATTGAAAAAAACATAAGATGTCTATTTCTATATATTTATAATAAAATTCAGAAGGCAATTATTTATTTAAACCTGTATTAACTGCACATATAAAAACAGAAGTCATTTGTGATGGGTAAATTTCAAAAGGTCTAAGAGTTGTAATAAACACTCCAAACTTTGCATACTTATTCAAACTCCTTCATCAGGAAATCAGGATGGGTTGCTATGAGAACAGAATTTCTTAAGAAAATTCCTACACCTTCAAGTTTCTGGAAAAGTCAGAACTTTCTCACTCAATTTACTATTGCTCTGGATACAAATCAAAAATAATAGAACACTTAAAGTAAAAGATGGTAAATTTCTTCCTGCGTTGCAAAAAATAATTTATGCTTGATGAGAATATTACTGAATAAATATCTCAGTTATTTATCTGAGATAGTTTGTCTATCCTTATAGGCAGACATGAATGGCAGAAATCTTATGTTCAGTATAATATCTCTGTTATACAGTAATGATGAGAAATACAGTTACTTTTGAAGCACTATTTTTTTGAGACAGTCTCCTCTGTTGCCCAGGCTGGAGTGCAGTGGCACAATCTCTGTTCACTGCAACCTCTGCCCCCAGGGTTCAAGCAATTCTCCTGCCTCAGCCTCCTGAGTAGCTGGGATTACAGGCACCTGCCACCACACCAGGCTAATTTTTTGTATTTTTAGTAGAGACAGGGTTTCACTATGTTGGTCAGGATGGTTTCGATCTCTTGACCTCATGATCGGCCCGCCTCAGGTTTCACTATGTTGGCCAGGCTGGTCTTGAATTCCTGACCTCAAGTGATTTCACCATCTTGGTCAGGCTGGTCTTGAACTTCTGACCTAGTGATCCATCTGCCTCGGTCTTTCAAAGCGTTGAGATTACAGGTGTGAGCCACCACGCCTTGCCAATAAGCAGTAATTTCTCCTTTTTTTTTTTTTTAAGTAGAGGCTGGGTTTCACCATGTTGATCAGGATGGTCTCGATCTCTTGACTTGGTGCCTCATCGAAAAACATCTTTATTGAATCTTTCTTGAAAGTGAGAAGTATAGAACAAGGGGAAGGGCAGATGAAGTGAGTCTCTCATGTGACTGAAACTCAGTGGCAATGGAGACCTATGAGTTCTTATGAGATGCAGTTAGTATCTCCGGCTATGTTGTGGATTCCTTCCTGTCACTAGAATGCTGCCAGCATTGATTGTGATGGTTTAATGTCTATAAGATTTATAAATAATAGGCAAGGCATGGTGGCTCCTGCCTCTAATCCCAGTGCTTTCGGAGACTGAGACAGAGGATCCCTTGAGTCCAGGAGTTGGAGACCAGCCTAGGCAACATATAGAGATCTTGGTTCTAAAAAAAATATTAAAAAATTAGCTGGGTGTGATGACACATGCTTGTAGTCACAGCTCCTCGGGAGGCTGAAGCAGGAGAATCACCTGAGCCTAGGTACTCAAGGTTGCAATGAGCTATGATCACACCACTGCACTCCAGCCTCGGTGACAAAGCAAGACCCTCTCTCTCGCTCTCAAAAAAAATAATAATAATAATAATAATACATTTATACACATATATATGTATATATCACATATATATATAAATAATGGAAAACTTTCAACTTTTAGGATGAATAAAGGGCACAGAATGACAATTTTTCCTGGATGCTTACACATTAAGGATTTACATAGTATTAGGACTGGAGATTTACAAAAACTCATGTCTTTCTAAAGTATATTGCTTCAGAGAATGTAGACATTTGTGTTTTAAAGCTTACTGAGGCAATGCTAATACTTCCCTTTGATGTAAACATTTCAAAATTTCTGCTGTAAATCTGTACGAATATATAGTGTTTTTCCCCTCCTTCACTTATTTCAGATACAGAAACAGTAACAGTTAATTATAGCTTTATATTATCGTTTGTTAGGAGAATCAAGACATAAATTATCATGTGTGTCACAAGACCAAAAAGAAGTGATTAAAATTTATTGGTTTTTTGTTTCATCTTACCAAATTGTAATACATGTAGTTTTCTTCTTTCTCTGTGTTCTATTTTACTATTATAACCACTCTGGCCATTTATTATTGTTTTTTTGTATAATCCTTTGCAGCTAGAATACTGTATAGCTCATAACAGATATTTTGGATAATGCTGAGTCACAGAAATGTGGTGAAGCCTTTTCCTGAGTGTTGATTTTATTAATGGTTATCATCATCGTGTTTAATCAGTTAGTGATTTTAACTTTCTTGATTATCCCCTCCTCCTGTTTACTGTGGATAAGTAGTTCCCATGGATTGATTCCTCCGTCTTCTTAGCAAGAAGTATCTGTGGCTATGAGATCATAGCTAAACAGCTTCAATTCTATGCTCTTCTTCTGAGCAATTCTTCTTCTTTTCAGACTTCTTCCTTTTCTTTTCCTTTTCCTTTACTTCATGTTCTTCCTCTACAATAAAAACAAATTTAAAAAAACAAATGTAAATTCACCATTTGGAAAAAGTAGAAATTAACTTTGATGATAAGGAGACTTGGGTGCTCACTAATGTAGCTTTTCCTATTGGCTAGGAAAGGGATTAGACCCAGGGAAAGGGGACAGAGCAAGGACAAGAGGACATTTGCCCACTGAGAAGAGACTAGGGAACACTCGTTTCTTCCTAGGTAATGTTTTGACTCAATATCACAAAGGCTAATGACATCTTTTGTAAGGTGTGCACTGCCCGGAACTAAGAGGCACTAAGATTATGAGTAGTAGGAACACTAAGATTGATGTCAAAATTAATGGCACGGGAGAAACATGTCACACATAAAGACAGAGAAGGCTGTAGAGGGCTGGGTGCTTAAGACAACTGGTGATAGATTTTGGGAGCCCACTCTCCACAGACTGGAAGCCTGAGGGGTACTGTCACTTGTTCTGGTAACCCACCTCCGTCTGTTCTGGGGTCCCTGGACCTAGTGTGTGAGCTGTGGAGATACCATTTCTTAGGCACTAATTAATATTTTCTGAAACCAGTAAGTTAAACAAGCTGGGCGCCGTGGCTCATGCCTGTAATCCCAGCACTTTGTGAGGCTGAGGCAGGCAGATTACTTGAGCCCAGGAGTTGAAAACCAGACTGGCCAACATAATAAAATCCAGTTTCTACTGAAAATGCAAAAAGCAGCCAGGCTCGTTGGCGCGTCTGTAATCCCAGCTACTCAGGAGACTGAGGCAGGAGAATTGCTTGAAATTGGGAGGCAGAGATTGCAGTGATCTGAGATTGTGCCACTGCACTCCAGCCTCGGTGACAGAGAGAGACTTTGTCAAAAACAAACCTAAAAACAATTAAACACCCTTTAAATGTAACTGTGACTGTCGTCTGGAACTTCACGAAATCGAGGCTAAAGCATACTCTAGGCAAGAGAGCTAGTGAAGAGCTGAGGAAAACTACTGAATTAAAAGGCTCAGAGATTTTTTACTCTTAGCCACCAGTTTGCAGAATGATGCGTCATAAATCATTTTATTTCTCTGCTTCGGTTTTCTAAATGTTTTAAAGGGATTGTGTCTGGTAAGCCTTAAAGCACCTTATGGCTTTGAAATTTTACTTCTACTTTGATTGCACATCCTGTCCATTTATATTATTAGTCCCGATGTCAATTAGCACCATTTATCTTCAATCATTCATTCACTCATTCTTTCATCAGTTCTTACTGAGCACACCCCATGCTTCAGACTGTGTATTAGATGCTTGGGATATATCAGTGAATAAAATGGACAAAGATGACTGCCTCCTTGTGATGGTTAATATTTTTGTCAGCTTGAGTGGGCCATGGGTGACCAGATCACACATTATTTCTGGGTGTATTGCCAGAGTGTTTCTGGGTGAGATTAGCATTTGAATTGGGGGACTCAGTAAACAGATAGCCTCCCCCATGTGGGTGGGTATCATTCAACCTGTTGAGGCCTGATTAGAGCAAAAGGCTAAGAAGGAGGAATTCCTCCCTTTTTTCCTGCCTCACTGCTTGAGGTGGAGATCTCATCTCATATTCTTCTTCCCTGTGTTAGGTTCCTCTTGCTATTGGTATTAAAACATCCCTGAGACTGGCTAATTTACGTTTCTGTTTAATTAATAATTAATTAATTTTTATTATTTATTTATTTATTTTTGAGACAAGGGGCTTGCTCTGTTGCCCGGGCTGGAGTGCAGTGCTGCGATCTTGGCTCACTGCAGCCTTGAACTCCTGGACTCAAGTGATCCTCCCACCTCAGCCCCCTGAGTAGCTGGGATTACAGGCGTGTGCCACCATACCCAACTAATTTTTGTATTTTTGTGGAGATGGGATTTTGTCTTGTTGCCCAGGCTGGTCTCGAACTCCCGAGCTCAAGAAATCCTCCCTCTTTGGCTTCCTAAAGTGCTGGGATTACAGACGTGAGCCACCATGCCCAGAGACTCAGTAATTTATAAAGAAAAAGGGTTTAATTAGCTCAGCGTTCTGCAGGCTGGCCAAGCATGGCACCGGCATCTGCTCAGCTTCTGGGGAGGTCTCTGGGAGCTTTTAGTCACGGCAGAAGGTGAAGTGGGAGCAGACACTTCACACAGCGAAAGCGGGCGCAAGATAGCAAGGGGGGAGATGCCACACACTTTTAAACAGCCAGCCCTCATGAAAACCCACTCACTATTATGAGGACGGCACCAAGAGGACGGGGGCTAAACCATTTATGAGAAATTCACCCCCATGATCAAATCACTTCTCGAACCAGGTCCCACCTCCAACAATGGAATTACAATTCAGCATGAGGTTTAGAAGGAACAACATCTAAACAATCTCATGCCCTCAGACTGAGGTTTACGTCACTGATCTCCTGGTTCTCAGGTCTTCGGACTTAATGGAATTATACCATCAGCTTTCCTGGATCTCCAGCTTGCAGAAAGTAGATCATGCTCTTTCTCAATCTCCATCATCCCCTAAGACAATTTCTCATAATAAATCGCCTTTAAAAATAATTCTATCAA
>PVKV010042759.1:0-10500 GCA_004027835.1 Alouatta palliata | reverse complement strand
GATCAAATCCCAAGAAGAGCTCATAGAACTCTTCCAGAGGAAGATTGACATCAGGCTGGGCCCTGGTGAAGATGGTACCGGGGAGGAGGAGTGGGGGTGGGGTATGGAGGCAGAGTTGGGAGGGGCCTTGGCACATAGAAGACGCTGTTCCCAGCTCAGAATGCAGAGGGCTTGGAGATCTGAGATCTGCTGGTGTTTCACTATGGCCGAAGCATCAGCTGCAAGAGACAACTTGAAGTCAAACCACACAAATCAGGAGGTTATGGACGGTGAAAGGCCTTGCATGCAACGCTAAGGAGTGGGATTTCATTCTAGGTTTCACTGAAGGTCTCGAACAGGGGAGGAACTTTGACAATGCATGAAAGAGATTGCTCTGGCAGCAGCTCGGAAAATAGGTTGAAAGAGAGCAAGAATGAAGAGCAGTGGTGAATTCAGAGATGAGGCTGTTGAGTTAGACTGAGAAGGTGTGATGGATAACTCCCAGTTTCAGTTTGGACTTAGTGGTAGGAGAGTGATTCACTGTGATTTTGAATCCAAGAAAAAGGATGGATAAACTGTTTTGTTGAAGGGTGTGAGGAAGATAGATATGTTTTCCAAACTGGAAATGAGGGTTTCTACATTCAGCTGTCTAGTAAGACGTAGTACGTAGGATTCTGGAGTTTAGGATATAAATCCGTGCTAGAGGAAATGTGACATGGGAGCCGCCATCAGCTGGAGAGTAGGTGTGTCAGCTACAAATATCTATTTTATAATAGATAAAGACTATACAGTAAATAAATATAATGGATACCCCTAAAGAGTTTGAAAGGATAGTGGTGCCCACTAAAACTGCTGGTACCCCTATTCTTTCAAATTCCAACCTGGCCCGTTGGAGTCAACTTTGATTTACTTCTGTATCCAGCGGCTGTCCATTCTTCTGTTCCCTCATGAATGTTCGTGAATTCACTCCATCCCCTTCTTCTCCATTCCTACTGTCTCTTCTGCCCTATTACCCAATCCTCGGGATGCTGTGTCTACCTCCATCTTGAATTTTTCTATCTTGAAGTTTTCTCTAATTTTCTTACTTATTTAAAAAATATTGGCCAGGTGTGGTGGCTCAAGCCTTGTAATCCCAGCACTTTGGGAGGCCAAGGCGGGCGGATCACGAGGTCAAGTGATCGAGACCATCCTGGTCAACATGGTGAAACCCTGTCTCTACTGAAAATACAAAAAAAATTAGCTGGGCATGGTGGCGTGTGCCTGTACTTCCTTCCAGCCACCCAGGAGGCTGAGGCAGGAGAATTGCTTAAACCCCGGAGGCGGAGGTTGCAGTGAGCCGAGATTGTGCCACACACTCCAGCCTGGTGCCTGGCGACAGAGTGAGACTCTGTCTCAAAAAAAAAGAAAAATTTATCTGGCCAGATGCAGTGGCTCATACCTGTAATCCGAGCACTTTGGAAAGCTGAGGTGGGTGGATCACTTGAGGCCAGGAATTGCAGACCAGCCTGACCAACATGGTGAAACCTCAGGTGAAGGTTGCAGTGAGCTGTGACCTGCCACTGGACTCCAGTTTGGGTAACAGAGCAAGACTCTGTCTCAAAAAAAAAAAAAAAAAAAGTGTATCCTACTATGTCCTTTAGATCAGCAGTCCCCAACTTTTTGGCACCAGGGACTGGTATTATGGAAGACAATTTTTCCATGGACTGGGTCGGGAAGTTACTTCAGGATGATTCGAGTGCATTACATTTACTTTGCATTTTATTTCTATTCTTATTACATTGTAATATATAATGAAACAGTTATACAACTCACCATAATGTGGAATCAGCGGGAACCCTGAACTTGTTTTCCTATAACTAGATGGTCCCATCTAGTCTGGAAATCATCATTCTCAGCAAATGTGGAAGACAGTGATATAGTGATAGATCCTTAGGCATTAGACCCTCATAAGGAGGAGTGCACAACCTAGGTCCCTCGCGTGCGCAGTTCACAGTAGGGGCCATGCTCCTATGAGAATCTAATGCCACTGCTGATCTGACAGCAGGCGGAGCTCAGGTGGTCATTTGAGCAGTAGGAAACAACTGCAAACACAGATGAGCTTCACTGGCTCACCGCCACTCACCTCCTGCTGTGTGGACTTGTTCCTGACAGGCCACAGGCCCGTACTGGTCTGTGTGGCCTAGGGTTTGGGGACCCCTGGTTTAGATCTTTGTGAGCTACCTCAAGGAAGAATAATTATCCCTACAGGGTAGGCCAAACACTGCTTTTTTTTTTTTTTTATGGAGTCTCACTCTGATGCCAAAGCTGACTGCAGTGGTGCAATCTCGGCTCACTGCAAGCTCCACCTCCGGGTTCAAGTGATTCTCCTGCCTCAACCTCCTGAATAGCTGGGATTACAGGTGCCCATCACCACTCCCAGCTAATTTTTGTATTTTCAGTAGAGACAGGGTTTCACCATGTTGGCCAGGCTGGTCTCAAACTCCTGACCTCAGGTGATCCACCCGCCTCAGCTTCCCAAAGTGCTGGGATTACAGGCGTGAGTGAACTGCTTTAAAAAATTTTTGTTTAGCTCTGAATTCTTAGAAACTTAAGAGACACCTTTTAAAAATTATTATACTTGGCCAGGCATGGTGGCTGACACCTGTAATCCCAGCACTTTGGGAAGCCGAGGCGGGCAGATCACGAGGTCGAGAGATCAAGACCATCCTGGCCAACATGGTGAAACCCCATCTCTACTAAAAATACAAAAAAATTAGCTAAACGTGGTGGCGCACGCCTGTAGTCCCAGCTACTCTGGAGGCTGAGGCAGGAGAATTGCTTGAACCCAGGAGGCAGAGGTTCCAGTGAGCTGAGATCGTGCCACTGCACTCCAGCCTGGCGCCTGGTGACGGAGTGAGACTCTGTCTCAAAAAAAAAAAACTTATTATACTTTATGTTCTGGGGCACATGTGCAGAACGTGCAGGTTTGTTACATAGGTATACACGTGCCATGATGGTTTGCTGCACTCATCAACTCGTCATCTGCATTAGGTATTTCTCCTAATGCTCCCCCTCCCCTAGCCTCCCACCCTCAGCAGGCCCCGGTGTGTGCTGTTCCCCTCCCTGTGTCCATGTGTTCTCATTGTTGAGCACACATGAGAACATGCGGTGTTTGGTTTTCTGTTCTTGTGTTAGTTTGCTGAGAATGATGGTTTCCAGCTTCATCCATGTACCTGCAAAGGACATGAACTCATTCTTTTATATGACTGTATAGGATTCCATGGGATTGCTGAGTCAAATGGTATTTCTATCTAGATCCTTGAGGAATCACCACACTGTCTTCCACAGTGGTTGAACTAATTTACTCCCACCAAGAGTGTAAAAGCGTTCCTATTTCTCCACATCCTCTTCAGCATCTGTTGTTTCCTGACTTTTTAATGATCACCATTCTAACTGGTGTGAGATGGTATCTCATTGTGGTCTTAATTTGTATTTTTCTAATGACCCGTGACGATGAGCTTGTTTCATGTTTGTTGGGTGCATAAATGTCTTCTTTTGAGAAGTGAGACACTTATTTTTCAACCACACCTACTAATGGAGGGTGTTCCTCATGTGGCCTTCCACATGAAGTGTCCAGGGCCCAGGGGCCCTTCATCTTGTAGCTGTGCAAATCATCAATGCATAGCCTCCAGAGGCGCTGCAGAAATGAAAAGCAGGACATGTGGGGGGTCTTCATGAGCCAGACCTGGAAGTAGCTCATATCATTTGCTCTTGCATCCCCCGATCTGAACTCGGCTTCATGGCTGCAACTAACTTCAAGTGAAGTGGGGAAATGAAGTTTACCTGTGTGCTTGAGAATAAAAGAATAACTGATATTGGGGACCACTAGCAATTTCTGCCTTACCTCTTTTTTTTTAAGAGTCTGTCCCCAGGCTGGAGTGCACTGGCACAATCATGGCTCACTGGGACTTCCAACTGCTGGGCTCAAGACAATGTCCCACCTCAGAGTCTCCAGTAATAACTGGGACCACAGGCACAGGTCACCACAACAGGCTAATTTTTTTATTATTATTTTAGAGATAGGGGTCTTGCTCAGCTGGTCTCACACTCCATTGACCAACATCTCTCTGTTTTCCCTCCACAGTCCCTGGAAACTACCAATCTACTTTCTGTCTCTGTGAGTTTAAGTACTCTCCATCCCTCATACAAGTGGAATCATATGGCATTTGTCTTTTTGTGATTGGCTAATTTCACTTAGCATAATGTGAATAACAGGGTTTTCTTCTTTTTAAGGCTATTTCTCTGTGTGTGCATGTGTGTGTGCATGTGTGTGCATGTGTGCGTGCGTGTGCACACGTGTGTGTATGTGCGTGTGTGTGCATGCGTGTGCATCTATGTGCATTTGTGCGTGTGTGTGCATGTGTGCATCTATGTGCATGCGTGCATGTGTACGTGCGTGTGTGTGTGTGCGTGTGTGTAAATATACTACACTTTTGTTGTCCAGTCATCTGTTGATGGACACTTGGCTTAGTTCCTAAGAGATCGTGGCCACTGTGACCAAGGCTGTAGTGAACATGAGATGCAGATAGCTCTTTGACATACTGATCCTATTTCCTTTGGAAATGTGTCCCATAATAGGATTGCTGGATCACGTGGTAATTCTATTTTTAATTTTTAAAGACCCTCCATAATGTTTTTAATAGAATAAGGATTTTATTAACTTTTCTACCACATTTCTTCTACACTATGTATAGCTGTGCTCACGGAGAAAAGCAGCTTCTTTAACTTCTCCACGGCACAGGAATTCTGTTGCATATAAAATCGAACCTGCTCAACAGCTGAGGGAGACTGGAAATGCTGGGTCCATATGCTGGTGCATTGTCATACAATTCAAACAATGGTGCAGCTACCAGCCTGTAATTTTTGGGGACTGCAAACAAGGCTTTTTCTTGAAGCTGAACCAGAAGCAACTTCTTATGTTCCTTAGACTTTGTAATATGTGCAGGAATTTATGGATACTGAGGAGGTTCAAACTTTGGTCTCCACCAGTTACCAATGACCCAGTCTTGCAGAACTCCATCCTGACGACCCAGTATCCCTGTCATGAAACGTTTTAGTCCTTCAACTTCATCTTCTCCTGGGTTAAGTTCACCACCAGGTAGTTTGAAGGAAGTTGTTTCCAGCTGTAGCAGCATGGGGTAGCCGGTGCTCATGTACAATCAGAACCCCTTCTACAGTCCTCCTCATTTCAATTTGATCAAATTCTTCCCTCATGCACCAAAATCTGGCTGCAACAGAGCTGTCCTGCTCATAGAGGGGTTCTATTGTACCAAAAGTATAATTGGTAAGAGGGTACAGGTTGATGTGCTCTCCGGGGTGAGGGAGTTGTTCTGCTGGATGTACTTGTTGCTGAACTGGGTGACCCCCCCCAAGACCAGCCAGTCTGCGAGCAATTGGGTGGTACGGCAGACATGCTGGCAAGCTCTGGCACTAGTGGCCAGCAGAAAGTGAGAGGCAGGGGAGACTTTCCGCGAGTGGAAAGCGGTTATCTGCGACCCTCTCAGTGGCCACTGCCTGCCATTGACAGGAGAGCTCAAGGAGAGCAGAATAAGAATTTTTTAATGTACTTTTATCCAATCACCTCTATGAAACTTTATTTATTTATTTATTTTTAACAGCTTTATTGAGTTATAGCTGACATATAATAAATAAAAAATTGCGTAAAGGATATAATTTCATGTGTGGTTACACTCATAAAATAATGATTAGAATAAAGGAAATGGGCCGGTCACGGTGGCTCACACCTGTAATCCCAGCACTTTGGGAGGCCGAGGCGGGTGGATGGCTTGAGGTCAGGAGTTCGAGACCAGCCTGGCCAACATGGTGAAACCCCATCTTTACTCAAAAGTACAAAAATTAGCCAGGTGTGGTGGTGCACATCTTTACTCCCAGCTACTTGGGAGGCTGAGGCAAAAGAATCACTTGAACCCGGGAGGCAGAAGTTGAAATGAGCCAAGATTGGGCCACTACACTCCAGCCTGGGTGACAAGAGCAAGACTCCATCTCAAAAAAAATGTATAAAGGAAATGAACATACTCAGTCCACACAAAGTCCTCTTGTGCTCCCACCTGCCAACCCATCCCTGGGTTTCTGTCACTATGGATTACTCTGTATGTCATAGAACATTAGATACATTCAACCATACAATATGTTTATTGTTTTGTATGACTTCTTTCAGTCCGCAAAATTATTTCAGATTTACCCATTGTGTAGAGCACATTGATAGTTCTCTCCTTTCCATTGCTGAGTACTGTTCCATTGTGTGGATATATCATCATTTGTCTACCCATTCTGAAAAATTTAAACACTACAATTTACATTCCATTCAGTGGAAAAGAAAAACAAAACTCTTCCAGGAAACATGATAAGAGAGCCAAGAAATTAATGTAGGATAGCAGTCCCCAAATTCCTAGGCCCCCATCCCAGAGATTCTGATTCTTATTATTTTGACAATCTCTCCCAGTAACCCTGATGCTGAGCCAGGTTTCAGAACCATTAGTCTAGGTCAGGGGTGTCTAATCTTTTGCCTTCCTTTCCCAGGCCACATTGGAAGAATTGTCTTGGGCCACACCTAAAATACAGAAACATTAATATACTAACGATAGCTGAGGACAAAAAAAAATCACAAAAAAAATCTTATAATATTTTAAGAAAGTTTACGAATTTGTGTTGGGCCACATTCAAAGCTGTCCTGGGCTGCCTGCAATTCGCAGGCTGCGTGTTGGACAAGCTTGGTCTAGGTTATAGCTAGGGCAGCTGTCACAGTAGACAGTGTCACGGCCACAACAGGCACAGGTTAGGTGAGTTGCAGAGGTTAAGAAAGGCCAGGCCAGGCATAAGTCAGACCAAGTTAAGGACGATGGAACTTGGCTCAGGCAGTCAGGCTGGCTCCTTTTTGACAAAATAGCACATGTCACTTTTGGCAGAGCAGCTATGTGCTACAGGGTCAGCAAGTGCTGATGGAAGAGGCCAGAACCTTGGATAGCTCCCTGTTGGCAAAACTGATTCACTCAGTTCCCAGGTCTTTCATTCTCAGACACTTGGGCTTATGTGATAAGCTCCACCCCCAGGACACCTAGTTTGGCCAGTAAGAGAGCTTCCTACATATGCCAAACATACTTCCTGTAGCATAAGAGAATTATGCTTATTTCCCCACTACCCCACTGCCACCACCTGAGCTTTTGATCTCTCTAGCAAATGGGAATAACTCACAGGATGCCACTGGGGTGGCTGTGACCCTGAAAATTCAACAGGACAGTTTGTGTGGCAGGGCACATGGTAATTTTATTCTTTCTAACCTGTTGAATGCCACACCCTGCAGATTGTCTCTTCAGTGATTTTTAACACTATCTGAAATATTGAAAATAGCTAGTAACTGAAGGATCAATACAGATAAACTGATACCTGAACACCTTTAACTGAAGATAATCATTAATCATGATCAATGACACCTTCATTTCCATGGCAAGCCTGCAACTAAATATAAGAGATCACGATATTGAAAAGACTCTTAACGGAATATAAAGAATATTTTCACTTAGGTGTGGTGGTGTACAACTGTAGTTCCAGCTACTCGGGAGGCGAAGGTGGGAGACTGGCTTGAGCCTGGGAGGTTGAGGCTACAGTGAGCCATGATCGCACCACTGCACTCCAGCTTAGGTAACAGAGCAAGACCCTGTCTCGAAAAAAAAAAAAAATCACTATCTTCTCAAAAAAAAGATACTGTCTTAGAAGAGCATTGATATGGAAGTCCAAGGAGAGCCAATGGTGTTAGATGCAATTGTGTTACTTAAGAATCTGAAGCCTCGGGAGGGAGGATCCAAGATGGCAGATTAGACACAACTCCAGCGCATAATACCCAGCGAAAGAGACACAGAAACCTACAGATCTCCTAGCTTCAACGGAGGTACCAGGTGCATTTCAACGGGTCTGGTCTGAGGGTGAGCAAAGCCTACTCAGGACAAACCCGCGGAGGGGGGTGCTGCTTCACCCAGAAAGTGCATCTGACCGGCGAGTCGGAGGCTCCGTCTCTGGTGCTCCGATCCAGATACAGCGCTCCCCAAAAAGCCTCAGCAATATACAGAACAGGGGATCTTTGCCAGTCAAGTGCCAGGAATTACAAGTGCGGAGTTGAATAAGAGTCTGCAGACTGAGCTATTATTGCCCCCTTCCCCCTCACCCAGAGAGAGAGGGAGCTGTAAGCGGGAACAGCTGGGCAGCCCCTACCCCATGACCGGAGAGAGAGAAAGCTGAAATGGGGAGACTGCTGGTGCAGCTGGGTGGGTCCCTACCCTCCCCCACAAACCCCAGAGGGCTGAAGCTCTGGCTCTAGTGGGTTGTGTAGCCAGTGCCACAGTCTGAGAGGAACCCTGAATGATACAGCCCAGTGGAGGAAGGGCACAACCCATCACTAGAGGGGTGGGACTGGGCTACATGTTTTAACAAAAAACACAGGAAGCCTACGTAGCAACGGGACTGCGTTCTTGACAACCCAGCAGCGCCTACAGGTCAGCAGAAGAGGAGGGCCTAATCTCCCAGCATAAACAAAAAAGACACAGGAAGCTTCCCTAGTAACCTGAAGGAGTCCCTAGAAACCCAGTAGAGCCCCCACAGGCAGACAAGCGACCTCATCAAGCAGCTCTCTGACACCACAGCCAGGTAAATCCACAAAGATGGGAAAAATCCAGCACAAAAAAGGTGAAACCATCAAAGACCAGAACACCTCTTCTCCTTCAAGGGATCACAACTTCTCAGCAACACAGGATCACAACTTGACCGAGAAGGAGTGTGAAGAGCTGACGGAAACAGGATTCAGAAGGTGGATAATAACAAACTTTTCAGAGATAAAGGAACACGTTCTAACTCAATGCAAAGAAACCAAAAACCTTGAAAAAACGTTAGACGAAATGCTAACTAGAATAACCAGCTTAGAGAAGAACATAAACGACTTGGAGTTGAAGAACACAGCACGAGAACTACATGAAGCAAACACAAGTTTTAATAGCCGAATCGATCAAGCAGAAGAAAGGATATCAGAGATTGAAGATCAACTCAATGAAGTAAAAAGAGAAGGCAATACAAGAGAAAAAAGAGCGAAAAGAAACGAACAAAGCCTCCAAGAAATATGGGATTATGTGAAAAAACCTAATCTACACTTGATCGGTGTACCTGAATATGACGGGGAGAATGAATCCAAGCTGGAAAACACACTCCAGGATATTATTCAGGAGAACTTCCCAAGCCTAGAAAGGCAGTCCAAATTTCAAATTCAAGAAATACAGAGAATGCCACAAAGATATTCCTCAAGAAGAGCAACCCCAAGGCACATAATCATCAGATTCACCAGGGTCGAAATGAAGGAAAAATTGCTAAGGGCAGCCAGAGAGAAAGGTCAGGTCACCCACAGAGGCAAACCAATCAGACTCACCGCAGATCTCTTGGCAGAAACTCTACAAGCCAGGAGAGAGTGGGGGCCAATATTTAACATCCTTAAAGAAAAGAACTTTCAACCCAGAATCTCATATCCAGCCAAACTGAGCTTCGTAAGTGAAGGAGAAATAAAATCCTTTATGGACAAGCAATTATTGAGAGATTTTGTCACCACCAGACCTGCTCTACAAGAGCACCTGAAAGAAACATTAAGCATGGAAAGGAACGAGTACCAGTGACTGCAAAAGCAAACCAGTTGGCAAAGACCAAAAATGCAATGAAGAAAATGAGTCAACTAATGAGAAAGAAAACCAGCCAGTAACAAAATGGCAGGATCAAATTCACACATAACAATATTAACATTGAATGTAAGTGGCCTAAACACCCCAATCAAAAAACACAGACTGGCAAACCGGATAAAAAGTCAGAACCAATCGGTGTACTGTATTCAAGAAACCCATCTCACATACAAAGACACACATAGACTCAAAATAAAGGGATGGAAGAAGATTTACCAAGCAAATGGAGAACAAAAAAAAGCAGGGGTTGCAATCCTAGTCTCTGATCAAATGGACTTCAAACCAACAAAGATCAAAAGAGACAAAGAAGGACTTTACATAATGGTAAAAGGATCAATCCAACAGGAAGAGCTAACTATCCTAAATATATACGCCCCCAACACAGAAGCACCCAGATACATAAAGCAAGTTCTTAACAACCTAAAATGAGATTTAGACTCCCACACAATAATAGTGGGAGACTTCAATACTCCACTGTCAATATTAGACAGATCAACGAGACAGAAAATTAACAAGGATATCCAGGACTTGAATGCAGAGCTGGACCAAGCGGATCTAATAGACATATACAGAACGCTCCATCCCAAATCCACAGAATATACATTTTTCTCAGCACCACATCGCACTTACTCTAAAATTGACCATATCATTGGAAGCAAATCACTCCTCAGCAAATACAAAAGAACAGAAATCATAACAAACAGTCTATCAGACCACAGCGTAATCAGACTAGAACTCAGGATCAAGAAACACA
>PVKV010042758.1:0-10502 GCA_004027835.1 Alouatta palliata | reverse complement strand
CATTCCATACACGTTGGGAGGCTGTGTTCAAGGCACTGAGACCTCAGCATAGAACAAGGCAGATGCAGGCCTCTTCTCATGCAGCATGTATTCTAGTGTGGGAAGGCAGCAAACAAAAAATAACTTCAGACCCTGGTAAATGCTAGGAAGAAAAAACAAGCTGATTTAATTGAGTGACATGGAGAGGCAGTAATAGATTAAGGGAGGCAAGCAACCATGTGGCAGGCTGAGAAGCACAGAATCCAAATAGAGGAAACAGCCAGTGCAAAGGCCCTGAGACATGAACAAGCCTGACTTATTCCAGGAACAGAAAAGAGGTCAGTGTGGCTCAAGAGCAAAGGAATGGAGGGTGGGGAGGGGGCAGGAGACAAGGTCAGAGAGCAGACCAGAGCCAGACTGTGCTGGATATTCCAAGCAGTGGTGAGGACTGGGAATTTTATTGTAAGTGCAGTGGGATGACATTGGAGGTCTTTAAGCAGAGAATGACACAATCTAAATTCTGGCTATTCTGGGAAGAATGGACCATAAGGGCCAGATTTAGAGAAGTTGAATGAGCAGCTCAGGGTTTCACTTCCATCACTAGCATGCAGGCAATACCAAGACTTGTTTCCATGGTGTCAAGTTTTTGATACCCTATAGTATGATGCTAGACTGGAATCTCATATCTGACAAAGTGGGGCTCCTACTGTCTCAGTGATCTCAGCTTCGCCTCCTGTGTCAGTCACGTGAGGATAACTGCTTGTGGTTCCATGGTAACAATTACACAGCATATATGTAAACATGCTTTGTATTCACCTGGCAACATGCAACAAAGTGAGTGTCTACTATGTGCCAGGCACTTACAAAGCTGTTGTACAGTGTTAGAGACACATTATAAGAGTAGATATTTCATTTTAAAAAAATTAACCTCTCTGGGTAAAACAAAAGGACAGCCCTCATTCCTCAAGAAAGGCGAGGCTAGTACGGCTACTAAGTTCCCCTAGTCTTTGCTCTTCTTGCCAAACTCCATGAAGCAAAATTTTTAAGAAGCATTTTCTTCTTTGAAGAGGGAGAGGAAATAAAGAAGAGCAATTAGCAGTATTTTGAGGAGGGGGGACATTATAACCAAAGGAGCTTGGGATTTGCCCTAATAAGGCCAGCTTTAAGTCAAGGTTGACTTTGGACATCAGTCCTTGGGTGAGCTTTCTATTTCTAACCTGCAAAACTGGGACAAATCCATCCTGTCTTCCAGGTGGGCAGCCCAACAGTAAACTCATATGACACTATGACATGGCTGAAGCAGTTAATGGAGAATTGCCCTTCCTGCTTCTTTGAGCAGCTGAAGGAACACTTAGGACATCCTCCCTTATATAGAAAAGGCTGGGCATTCTCAGGTAACTAAACACATGGCATTTATTGCTCTCAGAAATCCTTCCTTCTAGAAAGGGGCAAACCAGGTCGAAGTCGTTCCTCCTAAGCTATGAGCAGGAATGACAACACTTGAGCCTATGATTGACAAGGAAGCCCAATTTCCACGGCAGTCCTCACTAACTCCATTCAGCCATTACCTCCAGAAAAGGACCAGAACCATACTGCTTGTTCAGCTTCACCCTATCACTTCCCTTATATTTCAGCTGAATCAACAAGACTTGTCCAGATGCCTAGAATGTACTACACCTTGGCCACTCTGTTCTGGGAAGAAGACCAAGGGAACAGAGCAAAGCTACGGCCTTGCTGAGCAATGCAGGATGGAGACAGGTCAGCAGGTGCAGAAAGAAAAGAAAAAAGGATTATCTGACTGGAAGAGAAAAAAGGATTATCTGACTGGAAGACAGCTACTCAACAAGGACAAAACACTAAGGAGCCGGTGACCCTTTCCTTAAGCAGGGCTCCTCCAGACAGTGAGTACAAATGCACTGACTGTGAAACCTGCGTGGGGACTCGGGTACCACACTAGGAAGAACTTTTCCTCCCTGCCTTGGGCTCATTAGTGTCCCCCCAAATCTGAAATCTGTCAATCTGAAACTTCAGAATGTGACCTTACTTGGAAATGGAGTTTTTTTCAGATGGAATTAAATTATGATGACATCACATTGGATTAGGGTGGGTTCTACTCCAATGACTGGGTATCCTTGTAAGAAGAGAAAACAGACAGACACACAGACAGAACCATGTGATAGTGGAAGCAGAGACTGGAATGATGTACCCACAAGCCAAGGAATGCCAAGGATGACCAAGCACCAGCAAACCTAAGAAGGAAGAAGCAAAGATCCTCCTCTAGAGCCTTTCGAGAGTCATGGCCCTGCTAACACCTTGATCTGGGATCTTCAGCTTCCAGAGTGGAAATAAATTTCTGTTGCTTCAAGCCCTTCAGTTTGTGGTCCTTCGCAATGGCAGCCCTAGGAAACCAATCCACTTCCTACTTCACACCTGTTCCCCAAACCACCCCTTGCCAGTCTCAGCCCGGGGGCTGGAGGCAAGACACACAGGCCATGCCCCCAGCCCACCTGGACTCTTCCACCTTCCCAGTGGCCCTCGGCTCTTCTCTCTTCGAGGGGAGGGGTGTGCAGGGATCACATTTCAGTTGCTGCCACCCACCTTCTGCCATAGGAGGCAAACCAGCAGGGGAGTTTTTGTTTTCATCCCTCAGCCTCCTAGTTTTGTAGCCTCTTTCAATTACACTGGTGTTCCGCACATTTCATTCGGTCCCATTCCAGATATATACATAGACAGATGTATTTGGCCATAACCATGTATTTCCTGTACTACCACTTATCTTTATACAAAGATATATAAAAAGTCACTACTTTTACTCAAAATAAATTTGTTTTAAGAGAAACTGCTATATAATTATTACAACAAATGGAAAATCGCAAATGCAGAGCTTCTTAGGTATATACACATTATTAAATTACACATGAGAATAAATGCACAATATTTTTAAAAGACCCATTCATGTGTGGTTTAAAATAATCTAGGTTGGCAATACTATAGGAAATACTGCCTTAGAGGTACAGTGGCTATCTCTGACTAGTTGGCCCAGAGTTCTGAGCTCCTAATCAGAAAAAATCAACTTCAATCTCTCCAATCTCTGGTCTCTAACCCCCGCTCCCCAATTCCACGCAGACACTGGGGAGAAGGTAAAGGGTAGGAGAAAAGAAAGGCACCCGGGAGTTCTGAGTTCCCACGCGGGCGACCTGAGAACACGAAGTCGAGATTGAAGGAGACTACCCACTCCTGCGAGTGACAAGGGCAGGGAGGGACTGACCTTCTCGCGCAGGGTGCAGTGGACGTCCGAGGCGACGCGTCCTTCCCACCACGGCTCATCCATCATCGTGTACGTAGCGCCGCGATTCCAGGCTACCCGGCTCTCAGGGCGCACCCTGCGTGGACACGGGCAACTTCAGTGGCTGGAGTGTGCCCCCGGCTCCGATCCCCGGTGTTCCTATCCTCGCTCGCCCCTGGCCCCGGGCCCCGGCGGGCACCCCCTTCTGCGCCGCTCTGAGGAGCAGGCGGTCACCTCCCGTCCGGGGAAGGCTGCGGTGCCCCCTCCCCTCAGCTCGCCGAACACGGGACGACATGGAGCTGTGCAACAGCTTGCAGAATTTTTATCTTCCCTTTTCCAAAAGTTGCAGAGAAAGTTGCCGACTCTGCTAGCTCGCTCAAAGCTGGGGTTCTGGCGGCGGCCCGGCTCGCTGTCCCCAACTCCTCCCCCGCCGCCCAGCCTTTGTCCCGCTCCCACATCCTGCCCTCCAGCCGGGGCGAAACTCACGCATCCTCTCTGGGCGTGGGGGGCTGCCGGCGCCAGGCCCCTCCGAGGGCCGAGGCAGCTGTGCCTTGTGGTGCCTGCCGGCGGCTGGACCCTCGCCCCAGGCGCCCCGCACTCCCGACGGCCGCCTCCGCAGCCCAGGTAGTCCTGGCCACCGCCGCGCCCCTGCGTCCGCTCTGGTCCCGCCGCGGCTCGCAGGCTCCCGGCCGCCGGGGGCCTACCTCCCTCACTAGGGAAATAGGAGGCTGGGCCTCGCGCATGCGCTGCCGGCGCCCCGCGCCCCGCGGGGCGGGGGGCTGGGAGTTGGAGCCTTTCTTTGCCAGCTCTGGCTCCGCTTCCTGCCCTCCCTCCTCCCTCGCTTAGGCAGAAAGCTTCCCTCTCACCTTCGTTGAGACCAGCGGTGGCCTTCTGGGCACCCCGCCGGCTCACGCGGCGCCAACTGCACGCACCGCGGGTGAAATGCGCAGGCTGGACGCCCCCAGAAAGTTCTGTCTTCCAGGCGTGCTGCTCTAGCCATCCTTACGTCGGTTCCACCTGTTTTTCTTTTTCTATCTTTTTCCTTTTTTTTTTTTTTTGTTGTTTGTTTTTCTCTTCTTTTAAACCTGTCCTGCCATGAGGAGGTAGCTTTCCAAACGGATAATTCCTGTGAAAGCTACGAAAAACCACCCTCATTCACCCACGAGTTCCTAATTATAAAGGAGCCTAAGTCGCTGGTATTTGCTGTGCTCCTACAGAATACTTCTCCACGCCTTACATTGAAGGAAAACTGGTTTTTGGTTTTTTTTTGTTTTGGTTTGGTTTGGGTTTTTTGCCGGGTCGTCCGGTAGATGGAAAACATTGTCGTTTTAATCAGTTGATTGCTTTTGGAAGGTCATTTTTTTAAGTCAGCCCATCTGATGGCATAATATTGGGCTATCCTCTTGACGGGATTGATTTTTGTGATAGTTTTAGAGATTCACAAATTTGGAATCAAATCCACCTACCAACTGGGTGATTTTTGTCAAGTTCCTCAAACTTGGAGCCTGGAATCCCTCGTGTAAAATGGGAATAAAATTTGCACCAAGCTGCTGGAAATTAAATGAGATAATGCGTGTAAAAGGATAATCATTATACCAGGAATAAAGTGAACACTCAATAAATAACTGCTACTGAAGAGCCTTTAGTTTCTAAGTGCTTTCCTGCACATAAAGACCCATCTGGAAAAAAAAATTAAATTGGTGTTGATAAGCTTCAATCGGACCTTGAAGAGCAGTTTTAATGCAAAAAAAAAAAAAAAATTTTTTTTGAAAAGTGTAAAATACCTAAAAAATAAACTGAACAAATGTGCAGGCTCTTAATGAAGACATTACAAAGGTTGAAACATGATAAGGAAGGCTTGAAGGAATAGAAGCACAGATACCAACTTAACCCAAATTACTCTATTTAACAAAATTTTAATGGTTGTGGGTAGGTTGGGGGAGGGGGCACTTAACATTTTTTCTAACATTCAAATGGAAGAATATCTGTGAGAAAAGCTAAGAATTTTATCTTTTAAAAATGGGGGGGATGGCCAGGCTTGGTGCTCACCCCTGTAATCCCAGCACCTTGGGAGGCCAAGGCAGGCAGATCACCTGAGGTCAGGAGTTTGAGATCAGTCTGGCTAACATGGTGAAACCCCGTTTCTACTAAAAATACAAAACATTAGTCTGGCATGGGGGCGCTCGCCTGTAATCCCAGCTACTTGGGAGGCTGAGGCAGGAGGATCGCTTGAACCTGGAGACGTAGGTTGCAGTGAGCCGAGATCTTGCCATTGCACTCCAGCTTGGGCAACAAGAGGAAAACTCCTTCTCAAAAAGACAGAAAAACAAAACAAAACAAAACAAAACAAACGGGGGTGGGGGGATAGACCTGGATTATCAAATCTTAAAGCATATTGCAACACTGGTTAAAACTGTGTAGTGTTTACACAAGAATGGATGGATTAAGCATCAGTGGAATAACTGAAAGTCTAGGAACATTTAATATACTTAAAAATTCACTGTATGATAAGGTGGCATTTCACTTTTGTGGGGAAAAGGATAAATGGCTAAATTATTTAATAAATTAGATTGGGGAAATTAGTTTGGAAAAAAAGTAAAACTAAGGACTTGTTTAAATATCACCACAATAAATATAAGACCTCAGAGAACTACAAACAAAGCACAAGAGAATTAGACAGAAACATACACAAATTACACGGCGGGGAAGGCCTAGGTATTAAGGCATGGGAGGAAACCAAAGGCAAGTGTGAGTAGACATATTTGACTAAATATGCAAGATCTAGATACATCAAATATCATTACCAAAAAGGCAAATGACAAGTTTGAGAAAATGTTTTTTAGCAAATGTGACAAAAGTTTGATGTCACTGTCTAGCCCTCTGATAAATCAGTATATAAAACATTAACGCCCTACATGCAGAAATGGGTGCAGGACATGAATAGGTACGCCGTCAAAGAGGGAATTTAGATGTTATTTTTAAAATGCTCATACTCCCCAGCACACAAATTTAAGAGCTTTTTTTAAGAAACACTGGGATACTTTTTGTTAAGGATTTTTGGTAAATACAGTGTTGTTGGGAATATAAATTAATACTATTTTCTGAAAGACAGCATAAATCAAAACATTTTAAACTGTATTATTTATCCAACTTTTCCACCCATAGAAATTTATTCTTTAAAAAAAAAGCAGATTTATTTCAAAGTGGTTTTAACAAAAAGGCTTCTTCATTATGGTGAACCATTAGAACGGGGAACTGGTTTAATAATTATTTGTCTCTTAAAACGTTTTTAAAAGGAGGCATAATGAATTGGAGAAAATGTTTATAATATATTAAATAAAAATGATAAACTGGGCTGGGCACGGTGGCTTATGCCTGTAATCCCAGCACATTGGGAGGCTGAGGCAGGAGAATTGCATGAGGCCAGGAGTTCAAGACCAGCTTGGGCAACATAGACCCCCCTACTCTACACACACACACACAGACACATACACACACGCCAGGTGTGGTGGTATATACCTGTAGTCTTAGCTGCTCCGAAAGTTAAAGTAGAAGAATCACTTGAGCACCAAAGGTCAAGGCAGCAGTGAGCCATGATTGTGCCACTGTGCTCCAGCCTTGCCAACAGAGCAAGACTCTGTCTCTGAAAAAACAAGAGAAAGAATAAGCTGTCTTTAAGAGGATTAAAAAAAAGATTACAGTATGATCCCAGTTGAACTACATTCATGCACACACACATATGCAAAAATATTAACTGTAGAATCAGAGTGGTAGGATTATGGTAAATTTTAATTTACCTTTTTTCCTAATATTTCTGTATTTTCTAAATTTTCTACAAGAAATATGCATTATTTCATAACCAGAAAAAAAGAGTGAATGTTACTTTAAAATAATTACCTGACATACCAATATGTACTAGAGGTTTCTTCCATTCAACAACAATGCACAGCGTTGTTTTTTTTTTTTTTTTCATAGCAGTATTATTTCTTTCTCAGTCTTTCTATGCTGGATACACTGAAAGAAGACAGGCCTTTATTATCCACTAGTTTGCTTTTTTTAAATTTTGTATTTTTTTTTCTTTTATAGAGACGGGGTTTCACTATGTTGATCAGGCTGGTCTCGAACCCCTGACCTACGAGCCACCCGCCTCGGCCTCCCAAAGTGCTGGCATTACAGGCATGAGCCACTGCGCCCAGCCATCCACTAGTTTGTACGGCCCTTTTCCTAAACTTTGGCTATCAATTCAGGAGTTTGGATAACTGAGAAGGGAAGCAGAAACTTTGGGCTTTTCTCCAGAGGCTGTTTCAGTAGGATACTAAGCATACTCATTCCACACCCCTTTGTGTATAATTCTCCAGATTCTCTCATTTTCTCAGTATTTCCGAAGAGTAAATATACATTGCACCAATAAACTGATGATTTTGTGGTGAGTCACCGTCCACAGGTGCTCTTAGCACAGAAGGCTTCCCGTCCTGGGCAGCAGGAAGTATCAATGCAACTGGAATCACTTCTCCCATCCACCTCCAACCAAGCCAAGTATTCATTAAGTCATTCAAAAACTAAACTTTTATTAATTGCTTACCATGAGTTAGTTACCATCCCTCCACCCTCAACCTCTGAAGCTCACAGGTTGGGAACGACAGATTTAGAGCAAGTACATTCTACTTATCTTCAGCTTTCTTTTCTTTTTTTTTTTTTGAGACACATTCTTGCGCTTGTTGCCCAGGCTGTAGTGCAGTGGCACAATCTCAGCTCACCACAACCTCCACCTCCCAGGTTCAAGTGATTCTCCTGCCTCAGTTTCCTGAGCAGTTGGGATTACAGGTATGTGCCACCATGCCTGGCTAATGTTGTATTTTTATTTTTATTTATTTATTTATTTTAATGTTGTATTTTTAATAGAGACGGGGTTTCCCCCTGTTGGTCAGGCTGGTCTCGAACTCCCAACCTCAGGTGATCCACCTGCCTCGGCCTCCCAAAGTGCTGGGATTACAGGTATGAGCCACCGTGCCTGGCCCTCCCTTCAGCTTTCATGTGTATCCATAAAAAAAAAAAAAACTGCCCTTTTCAATCTTCCTTAGAGGACAAATCAGTGTAATATTTTCACTGTAATGTTATCAATAATATCAGTAATATTTTCACTGCAATATGCTCAGTTTGCACTGAACTTTTTTTTTGCTTTTGCCTACCTCCCACATAATTGTCCATTGCCTTTCTTCCTGTTCTCCCACACCTACATCTATTTACCTCACACAGTTCAAGCTCCTTGAAGACAAGACCTGTTTCTTTTCCGTATTTGTATCCCAAACAGCTAGCCCAGTGCCTGCAGTAAAGGACATGGCTAATATAGGTTTACTGAAATAATAAATAATTTTTCAGGCAAGGTGACTCACCCCTGGAATCTCAGTTTGTTGGGAGGCTGAGGTGGGAAGATCACTTGAGTCCGGGTGCTTAAGATGAGCCTAGGCAACATAGTGAGACCCTGTTTCTACCTTTTTTTTTTTTTTTAATTTAGCCAGGTGGGTAAGGTGGGGAGGTCGCTTGAGCCCAGGAGATCAAGGCTGCAGTGAGCCCTGATTGTACCACTGCACTCCAGCCTGAGCAACAGAGCAAGACTCTGTCTCAATAAACCAATAAACAAACAAACAAGCAAAAGAACAATGGACACATGGATAGTGGAACGAACAGGGGCCTATGGGAATCACCTGGCCTGGACTTCAGACTGGTCGGGAGTTACTGTCCTCATTTTTCAAATGGGATCTAGAGTGTGTGTTACTCTCTACGGGCCACCTATGCTCTTTGGACCTCCTCGTTCCTTCTGGTAAAATGATAAAACTACTCTTTCCTTAAAGGACTGTTGTATGACATGAAGAATCATGAAGTATAAATTGCCCTCTAATATTATTTTGTCATTCATAATAACAGAACAGTCTAGAACCTTCTGATGACATTGCTCTTTGGAGGCTGAAGCAAGCTGTGTGAACCCATAGTGAGGCTTCAGTGAGTAGCCTTCCTTCCATGGGTCTCAGTTTCTCCTTCTGTGAAAGGAGGGAGTGGGATTTGATCCCAGAGGACGGAAACCCAGGGGGATAAGAGGGTCAGGAAAGCAACATGAACAAGAAGTCTTACAGCCCTCCTGGTCTAACTTCCCCCGCTCCCCAACCTTTGGAAGAAACTCAGAGGGAGAGAAATATTCCTCTTTGTGAGGAAAAAACACCCTGAGTTTGACAGTCAAGAGCCACACCAGCCACAGTGCCAGGAAGCAGTGAGGACTGTGGTTGGCCTGCGGGCCAGCGGGCGCGTGCTGTATCCAGGGTGGGGAGCCCCTTCTGCACCCCCTCAGATTGTTATAGCTTGGGAATTGCTGCCCACCACTGCCAGACTGTTTGACTTCAAAAGAAAGAGGAAATTGAGATATCTCCTGATTTTAAAATACTGGATTTTCTTTTAACACCATGTGGGCCACACACCGCCCTGGCTTGGGAACCCTGGAGTAGGTGCGTGATAGGAGCCCTCCAGCCTGACGGGGATTCTGCAGGGAACAATGGGATAAGAGCTCCCCAGACTCCAGGAGGAGGAAATAAAAGGCACTATTAACTTCAAAGCCCCTGAGCCTGCCAGGCCCCCCTCCTCCAACAGACAATAAACAGGAAGGAGACTAAGATTGGACAGTGAAAAGTGACCAGACAAGCCTGCTGGGGGGACCCTCACGCGTGGAAGTTCCTCACTCCCAGCATCAGGGCGCTGCTTTCCTGGGGCCACCTGGATGCCACAAAGCCACCTTCTCCGAGGGGCTGCCATAGCTTCCAGGGCTGCAAAGACCCAAAGTCAAAGAACCAAGGATTCTGGTGCCAGCCACTCAGCTGAGGGGACTCAGGCTTGGGGTGAGAAGGCTGTGGGAAACCTATGAAAAAATTTCTTGATTACACAAGTATCATTCTCCTTGTACCACTATTAAAGCATGCTTAAACTTTTTTTTTTTTTTTGAGACGGAGTTTCGCTCTTGTTATCCAGGTTGGAGTACAATGGCGCGATCTTGGCTCACCGCAACCTCCGCCTCCTGGGTTCAAGCAATTCTCCTGCCTCAGCCTCTCGAGTAGCTGGGACTACAGGCACGTGCCACCATGCCCAGCTAATTTTTGTATTTTTAGTAGAGACGGGGTTTCACCACGTTGACCAGGATGGTCTCGATCTCTTGACCTCGTGATCCACCCGCCTCGGCCTCCCAAAGTGCTGG
>PVKV010042757.1:0-10518 GCA_004027835.1 Alouatta palliata | reverse complement strand
CCGATCTTTGACAAACCTGACAAAAACAAGCAATGGGGAAAGGAATCCCTGTTTAATAAATGGTGTTGGGAAAACTGGCTAGCCATGTGCAGAATGCAGAAACTGGACCCCTTCCTGACACCTTACACTAAAATTAACTCCAGATGGATTAAAGACTTAAACATAAGACCTAACACCATAAAAACCCTAGAAGAAAATCTAGGCAAAACCATTCAGGACATAGGCATAGGCAAGGACTTCATGACCAAAACACCAAAAACATTGGCAACAAAAGCCAAAATAGACAAATGGGACCTAATCAAACTTCACAGCTTCTGCACAGCAAAAGAAACAATCATTAGAGTGAATCAACAACCAACAGAATGGGAAAATTTTTTTGCAATCTACCCATTTGACAAAGGGCTGATATCCAGAATCTACAAAGAACTAAAACAGATTTACAAGGAAAAAACACGTCCATTCAAAAGTGGGCAAAGGATATGAACAGAGACTTTACAAAAGAAGACATACATGAGGCCAACAAACATATGAAAAAATGCTCATCATCACTGGTCATTAGAGAAATGCAAATCAAAACTACACTGAGATACCATCTCATGCCAGTTAGAATGGCGATCATTAAAAAATCTGGAGACAACAGATGCTGGAGAGGATGTGGAGAAACAGGAACACTTTTACACTGTTGGTGGGAGTGTAAATTAGTTCAACTATTGTGGAAGACAGTGTGGCGATTCCTCAAGGACCTAGAAATAGAAATTCCATTTGACCCAGCAATCCCATTATTGGGTATATATCCAAAGGATTATAAATCATTCTACTATAAGAACACATGCACACGAATGTTCACTGCAACACTGCTCACAATAGCAAAGACCTGGAACCAACCCAAACGCTCATCGATGATAGACTGGACAGGGAAAATGTGGCACATGTACACCATGGAATATTATGCAGCCATCAAAAATGATGAGTTCGTGTCCTTTGTAGGGACATGGATGAACCTGGAAACCATCATTCTCAGCAAACTGACACAAGAACAGAAAATCAAACACCGCATGTTCTCACTCATAGGTGGATGTTGAACAATGAGAACACATGGACACAGGGAGGGGAGCATCACACACTGGGGTCTGTCAGGCGGAAATAGGGGAGGGACAGCTGGGTGTGGGGAGGTGGGGAGGGATAGCATGGGGAGAAATGCCAGATATAGGTGATGGGGAGGAAGGCAGCAAATCACAGTGCCATGTGTGTACCTATGCAACAATCTTGCATGTTCTTCACATGTACCCCAAAACTTAAAATGCAATTTAAACAAATAAATAAACAGCTAAATCAAGACCCTTACAAAGAAGATAATCTGAAGAAGTGAAATGTGTTTATTCTAAATGCTAGTTTAGCGGGCATTCTTACTAGTTTTCTTTCCCAATCATAATAAGAATAAATATAGAAGAGAGATAAGAGAAAAACGTAGGACAAGCTTTAAGGGGGAACGCTGTTTTCTCATTTTTTAATTCCCTACTTTCCATAGGGAAAGGCATGTAAAAAATAGTGGGCGAATATCACTGTGGGTTTTACATGTAAGAGTTCCAGTCCTTTTTTTTTTTTTTTTTTTTTTGAGACAGAGTCTCACTTTGTTGCTAGGTTGAAGTGCAGTGGCGAGATCTGAACTCACTGCAACCTCCACATCCTGGGTTCACACAATTGTCCTGCCTCAGCCTCCCAAGTAGCTGGGATTACAGGCGCATGCCACCACACCTGGCTAATTTTTGTATTTTCAGCAGAGACAGGGTTTCACCATGTTGGCCAGGATGGTCTCAAACTCCTAACCTTGTGGTCCACCTGCCTTGGCCTCCCAAAGTGTTGGGATTACAGGTGTAAGCCACCGCGCCCGGCTGAGTTCCAGTCCTTAAGAAAGGGAAGCTCAGAGATAAACAACTTGCTCAAGGACACAGAGAATCTGATATCCAGTTCTGTCAGGTGCTGAGGCCCAGGATCTTTATTCTGTTACTATGCAATGATCAGCTTTGAGCGCCTTATGCTCAGTTTCTGAATTGTGTTTATTTTAGGTCTGCCCAATACCTGGCTAAGCGCTCCTCTAAGAAATGGTATCGTTCTTCTCTGAGGCCTCCTCCAAAGAGTTCCCCAACTCCAGGAACCAGAAGATCAACAGCAGCAACCTAGAAAAACAAAGTAAGAATTATTATCAGCATTATATTTTGAGGTGATTCCAACAGTCAGTTTCTGAAGCAAGTAAATGGTTAACATTTTGGCAATGGCTAATTACCTACCTACCAGAATCTGATTTTATCTGTCTATATTCCCTGTTTCAATATCAAATGTTTAATGTTATATTATCTTTTGAATACTTGCTACATACAAATTACAAGTGGACAGTTTCCTCTCTACTCTTGCAACATTTGTGTGGTACTTAACAAAAATGTCTTTTCTTCATAAATGTGATAGAAAAGTTCATTATAAAAATGTGCAAAGTGTTAAAAATTATGAAATATTAAAAATTACCTATCACCACCAGAAACAATTACATTTTGGCAGATTTCCTTTCAGATTTTTTTCCTTATACATTTACAAAGAGTAATTACAGATAAAAACTTACCACTTGTCTTACTTAATACTACAAACTAATATTTTTCCTATGTTAGTGAAAATTCACATGTTATGTTTCAATAGTTTTAATGTTTAATAGTTTGTTTAGAATTGTAATAATTTATTTAACTGTTTTCCTTTTTAAGTTGAACATTTAAGGTGCGTGTATTTCTGTTTTATAATGTGGCAATGAAGAGTTTAATTTGTAGTATTGCTATTAGGACATATAAAATAAATTCTGATTGTTAATCAAAGAAAAGAACAAGATACCATTCTGGAGTTATCAAAATGGAGATGATGGCCAAGCACAGTGGCTCATGCCTATAATCCTAGCACTTTGGGAGGGTGAGGGAGGTGCATTATCTGAGCTCAGGAATTTGAGACCACCCTGGGGGCAACATGGTGAAACCCCGTCTCTACTAAAATACAAAAAAATTAACTGGGCTTGGTGATACACGCCTGTAATCTCAGCTACTTGGGAGGCTGAGGCAGGAGAATTGCTTGAACCCAGGAGGTGGAGGTTGCAGTGAGCTGACACTGCACTACTGCACTCCAGCCTGGGCCACAGAGCAAGAGTATGTCTCAAAAAAAAAAAAAAGGAGGGATGATAAGAAAATAATATATCTGCAGGACTAAGTCTGAAAGAAAAAATATAGGAAAATAAGATAAACAATACAGATAAGAGAATGAATAAACAAATACGCTCATATAACTGATACAATCTTTCTGGTCAGCAATTTGGCAACAGATAACCAAACACTTGAAAAATGCAATATGCTTTGACTCAGCAATAGCAGTTCAAGGAACCTGTCCTAAGAAAATCAGAGATGCAAAAGAAGATTAACACACAGGATGTTTATTACAGCATTGCTTATGACAAAAAATTCAAATGTATATCAATAGACTATTAGATAAGTTTTACACATGGATAGAAAAATGACTATCATCTACATAATGAGATGTTGCTACTGTGATGAAATTACATTTTAAAATTTTGTTTTCTTCTTTTATTTGTATTTTCTTATTTTCTATACTAAACATGTATTACAGTTTTATAAAACATAAAAAATCTTAGTAAGGAAAAATTATAGCTTAGTATTTTAATTTGCATTTCTTCAATTACTAAATTAGTATTACTAAATTAATTACATTTCTTCAATTATTAAATTAGTAATATTTAATTTTTCAGGCCAGGCATGGTGGCTCATGCCTATAATCTCAGCACTTTGGGAGGCCAAGGCTGGTGGATCACCTGAAGCCAGGAGTTTGAGACAAGCCTGGTCAACATGGTAAAACCCTGTCTCTAGTAAAAGTAGAAAAAATTAGCCGAGTGTGGTGGCAGGTACCTGTAATCCCAGCTACTCAGGAGGCTGAAGTTGCAGTGAGCCAAGATTGTGCCACTGCACTCCAGCCTGGATAACAGAGTGAGGTTTTGTCTGCTCCCCAAAAAAATAATTTAAAAATTAAAGGAATATATATTTATTTGCAGCTGGGCATGGTGGCATGTGCTTGTAGTCCTGGCCACTTGGGAAGCTGAGGTGGGAGGACTGCTCGATGCCAAGAATTTGAGACCAGCCTGGTCAACACAGCAAGACCCTGTCCATAGAAAATATTTTTAAAATGCTTATTTGCAGCTGGGTGTGGTAGTGCATGCCTGTGGTCCCAGCTACTTGGGAAGCTGAGGCAGGAAGATCACTTGAGCCCAGGAGTCTGAAGTTGCAGTGAGCCTTGATTATGCCACCTGTACTTCAGTCTAGGCGACAGAGCAATACCTTGTCTCAAAAAACAAAGTATTTATTGCTACCTGTATTATTTTGTGACTTTCCAATTTGTCTCTTTTGGGCAGCTATACATTTTTAAGTCCAAGAACCTAAAGGTAGAAAACTAAGATTCAATGTGACAAATGAAAAATGAGGAATCCATAAAACACATTTTAATCTTTAAATGTCACGTTACATTATAAATTTCTTAAAAACTTTGCCTCACTTTGCCATTAAGCCATCCCCTTCCCAGTTTTGATGTAGACTTTTGATTGAAATATACTTTACAAATAATCAACAATAATAAAGAATAATTCAAGATTATGCCCCCAATGCTGTATACCTTATCCTCATTATGATCATTAAAGAGAAAGACAACAGCTCTGACCCTCATCACTAGGCTGAATTAGAGTGAGCAAGAACAGCTACAAAATTAACATGGCTAGGCTCTAATCAGGACCCTGCAGTTATCCCTTCTGTCCTCAAAGCAAGGAGAAAGTCTGCTATCTTTATTTCCTGGTGTCTTGCTTTGAGACACAGCTAAAATATGATAGGAGCTGAGAGACAAGTGGCAAAAATTTTGTTCATACTTTCAATCCAGAGTGTTAAATTTAGAAATATAGGCAACCAACTTTGGAAGAGAATAGTGAACCAGTGACTGTCTGGCCTCTGCATGAAAATATTAAAGCCTGAGAAACAGTATCCCTGAAACAGAGCATTCCATCCTTGTTTAGCTCTAAAATTAACTCAAAATGGATTAAAGATTTAAATATAAGATCTGAAATCATAAAACTACCAAAAGTAAATACAGAGAAAAAGTTATATAACATTGGCCTGGATAATGATGCTTTTGGAGATGACTCCAAAAGCACAGATGACCAATGCAAAAACCAGATAAATGAGATGGTATCAAACTAAAAAGCTTCTGCACACCAAAGGAAACAACAAAGTGAAGAGACAATTCAAAGAATGAGAGAGAATATTTACAAACCATACATCTTATAAAAAGTTAATATCCAAAATATATAACAAACTCATACAACTCAATAACAAGAAAATAACCCAATTTAAAAAATGTAAAGAAACTGAACAAACATTTCTCAAAAAAAAAAAAAAAAGACATACAAATGACTAATAGGTACAAGAAAAAATGTTCAACATCAGTAATTATTAGGGAAATGAAAATTAAAACCACACTGAGTTATCACTTCACACCTGTTAGAGTGTTTTTTTTTTTTTCCTTCCTACATATATATATTTAAACAGAGATGGGGTCTCGCTATGTTGCTTAGGCTGGACTTGAACTCCTGGGTTCAAACAATCCTCCTGCATCAGCCTCCTGAGTAGCTAGGATTATAGGCACATGCCACCACCACACCCAGCTTTGAATGGCTTTTATAAAAAAAGATGAAAGGTAAGTTTGGAGATGATGCAGAGAAAAGGAATTCTTATGAACTGTTGGTGGGAATATAAATTAGTACAGCCATTATGAGATATGGTATGGAAGTTCCTTAAAAACCTAAAAACACAATCACACACCTCAGCAATTCTACTTCTGGGTATATATATCCAAAGGAATAGAACTCAGTATGTCAGTGGCAGTACCCGTACTTTTATGTTCATTGTAGCATTATTTATAATAGTAAAGATACAGAAACAGATAAAGGAAACAGATACAAGGTAAATCCAGTCACTTGTGACACATGGATGAATCTGGAGGATATTGTGCTAAGTGAAATATGCCAAAAATAGAATGACAAATACCACATGATTTCACTTATATGTGGAAACCAGTAAGTTGAATGGCTAGAAATAGATAATAGAATGATGGTTAACCAGAGGCTGGAGGAGTGGGAAGGAAGGGAATGAAGAGTTGCTGATCAAAGGGTACAAAGTTTCAAATAAACAGAGGAATGGGAAACAGGAGAATGATTTATTAATCAAAAGCTGTGAAATTTCAGATGAAACAGATTTTGACATTTATCACATAAAAGGTGACTATACTCAATAATAATGTATTATATATTTTAAAATAACTAAGAGTAAATTTCAAATGTCTCACCATAAAAATGATCGTTAAGCCAGGTGAAGGATATGCTAATTAGCTTGATTTAATCATACCACATTGTATACACGTATCAAAACATTACGTTATACCCTATTATGTTAGAATGTTGCATATATTCATTATATATGCAACAATGACTTGTCAGAACAAGACAAAACAAAAAAATAAAAGAAGGGATAGTTATATTCAAAATCTATTATTTTCAAGGTTTCAAAATAGGAGTGATTCCATGGAACAACAGTGGGCAGTAATGACTTTTGATACTGTCAGTACGTGTAAAGCTTTAGAGCCAGGGCTAGAAAGGTCTACTGCCTCCAAAAGATGCTGGAGAATCAGAGACTATGGAACAACCAGAAGGAAGTAGTCCAGAAGAGGCTGGTGGCCAGTGATGAGGAAGATGAGGCAATCTTGGTAAGGTGTTCTGCTTTCTCTGTTCATGAGCATCAAATGAGAGATCTACTTGTTGCTGGATCTTGCTGCTAAGACAGCTAAAACAAACAAAAGCCCTCTGGGGAACTTCACATGTTTTGCAGATCTAAATCATGTTAATTTTGGATCTTAGTTCTTTCAACACTATGTTTTAGAGGAACATAAAAACTCATATTTATCTTTGATTATAAACTTCCTTTAATATTTGAGTTCAGGAGATAGTTCACTGTGTAACCACACTGACTTTAGACTTTTCTGACTGGCTTTTATCTGAAATATCTGCAATTGCACAGTTATAGTTGTGTACCTGGAAGTTTCTGAACCTTCTGAGTCACCTTCAAAATCTTATGCCATGGTAGGATAGCTGCATTAAAAGAATTCTCCCAAACTTGCCTTCTTAATTTCCAGGGTAACTAACTGGTTATACACAACTATTTCTGCACTGGCTATTATAAAATTAAGGTGATAGTTGTTCTATTAGTCTGGATAGGCTAGGCTAAGCTATAGTCAAACAACCCCAGAAGCTTACAACCAGGTTTCTCAATCTCAGCATTATTAACATTTTTAGCCAGATACTTCTTTGTTGTGGAGGCCTGAACTGTGCTTTATGGGGTATTTAGCAACATAACTGGCATCTACCCACTACAGGCCAGTTATACTTCCCCAGTTGTGACAACCAAAAACATCTCCAGACACTGCCAAATGTTTCTTGGGGAAGGAGGAGTGGAACATAATCATTCCTGGTTGAGAACCACTAGGTTAAAACAACAAATGGCCTTTTAAAAACATATGCCACATGTCCATCCTGGCCTAAAACTGATAGAACAACCTCTTTCTAAGGTATTGTTGGTCTTAGGGCAAATGGGAAAAAAAGCATGGATGACTATGTACTAAAAGCATTTGTACAGAAGCAACGTACGTATGTCATTTCTCACATTCCTCAACCAGTGCAAGTCATGTGACTCAGGTCATATCAATGGGGCAGGAAAGTATAATTCCCACTGATGGAGAAGCAGAAACTGTATGTGTACAGAAAACAGTTCTCCATGTTGCTTTTTCCTCATCTATATGGACTCTTAAACTTACACCTTCCCAAACAATCCTTCAATGCTAATTAGAATTAAAGGCAGAATAGCAGTTTCCCTATTTTCTTCCTCTGCACTCTGGGAGATAAAGTAATCAGTATGGAAGAACTTATCAAAATAGGCTATTTTCATTAAATAAAAATTTTAGAGAATATCTAGATAGAGTCTGACATCACTACTGTATCTTTACTTGGTAGTAATTTTGTGGTATGCAGGAGGAACACACATCATCTTTGTTCTTTCTTTGCATACATGGTCTGAAAATTCACATTCTCTCCAGTGGGTCGACTTTCTGTATGTTTCCTTCACAAGAGTGCAAAGTTGCCTCCTCTCTTAATATATCTGTACCTCTTGAGTAAAGTATTCCTTTACAATGTCTCATAATTATTTCAGGACCAAATGGTACTATTTCTTTTGCAATAAAGACAGGTGAACCTCTTGAAGAAAATTCCACAAAAGCCTTGTCTTTTTTTTTTTGAGTCTCACTCGGTCATCCAGTGGTGTGATGTCGGCTCACTGCAACCTCCACCTCTCAGGTTCAAGTGATTCTCCTGCCTCAGCCTCCTGAGTAGTTGGGATTACAGGCATGTGCCACCACACCCGGCTAATTTTTGTAGTAGAGATGGGGTTTCACCATGTTGCCAGGCTGACCTCAAACTCCTGACCTCAATGATCTGCCCACCTGGGCCTCCAAAGTGCTGGGTTACAGGCGTGAGCCACCACACCCAGCCCTTATTGTCTTTTTTCCTTCATGCAACACTCCCCTCTTTTACTTTAGATTTAGTTTCCCTTCCACCATATCAGATTCTAGTATTTCTTGTTTTTCTTTTATAACTATATCCTCCTACCTAGCGAAAGATTCTGCACACTCTCTGAGAAGTTATAATACAGCAGAGTATTCTTTAATTATAAATAAAGATGCATTTGGATACACAGAGTATACTTTCTTCTGGTATATCAAAAATACTGCATTCTCTCAAGATTACCAGAACAATTCTCTCAAATGTTCACACCTTTTAGTTAGGATTGAAATTCCAGGTAGAATTCTTCTACCTTGCATCTCCCGCTGGTAACAACTGGGCTAGTTATTATAAGAAACTACCTGTTTCTCCCGGGTTCTCCTAGAGATAAAATATACATAAAGATATAACACAAACACGCAGGCAATCACACAAATTTCTTGTAGAAGTAATGGCAAAAACTTGACTGCGTGTTTCCCAAGTTATTGTGAGGTGGTTAAGAGTGCAAGCAGGTTGGAAACAAGAAACTTGGCATTTGCTGGTAATTACAACTTGCCTTTATGGGCTGGAAGGTCTGTGGTTTACCAGAGGCTAAGACTGGCTTTAAGAGCCAAGGACAATGAAGACAGGAGGAATTAATCTTGATTAGGGAAAGCGGGGAGAGTTCATGGATAAATAAAAAGTGCTGTAGTAGAGATTAGATTTTATCATAGCTAACCATAAAGCATGATAGAAAGCATTAGGTGCTACAGGAAAAATACAGATAAAGTACCACAAATATTCATATAGACCATGGTCACTATCAAAAGCACAGATATTGATTTTCTACTAATGGCTCTTCCAGCCTATTCCAGTGTGCTTTTAGAGTACTGCAAAGGTGACTCTGAAACTGAGCTACTATCAATACCCATTTTCTGCCCTTTCAGCTGTTGCATGCATGCCAGGCTATCCAAACAGTCGGACTGTGGGGCACATCTTAAGCAAGTTTGAGCACATCATCTTTGCCCTGGGAGATCAGCTGCAAGCTTTTCTACTTCCTCTTAGGAAGTCTCCGTATCTTTTAATTAGATGGCCAAACACATATTTATTTATTCCTGTAAGTTTCACCTATGATTCTTTTTTATTTTTTGAGACAGGGTCTCACTCTGTTGCCCAGGCTGGAGTGTAGTGGTATGAGTGTGGCTCAATGTTGCCTTGACCTCCCAGTCTCAAGCAATCCTCCTACCTTAGCCTCTCTGAGTAGCTAGGATTATAGGTGCAGGTCACCACACCAGGCTATTTTTTTTTTTTTTATACAGACAGGGCCTCAATTTGTTGCCCAGACTGGTCTCATACTCCTCGGCTCAAGTGATCCTCCTGGTTCTACCTCCCAAAGTGCTGGGACGACAGGCATGAATCACCATGTCCAGCTCCATGATTATTCCTAAGCAACACAGATGATAAATAATGGCATAGGAACCCTCACAATAATTCAGCCTTCCTATGTTATTCTTTTTCTTGGAACTTCAATTAATCACAGCATAAAGTTGAATTTTTAAAAGTCCTTTTGAATGGACAATCATCTGTACATTATGGAAAAAGATATGGTTCAAAGAGAAAGGAAGGTAGGACCAGAAAATACATATAGTACCTATGTAGGTCTGGTGGTTACTGGGAGCAATGAGTTGTATAATGAACAGGAACCAGAACTAAAACTAAAATTTGGGAATTCTGGTTGCATAGCAAAGTGTCTTCTTTCTTTGAAGGTGACCGAATTTGAGCACTTTTGTAACTAAAAATCTCTTTACTTTTGTAACTAAAACCTCTATTGTGTTTCTTTTTTTTTTTTTTTT